>JAFELO010001008.1:162322-230741 GCA_017140195.1 Eumaeus atala | reverse complement strand
ACAGATATATGTCAGTGTTACTGCGACAGATATATGTCAGTGTAACTGCGACAGACATATGTCAGTGTTACTGCGACAGATATGTCAGTGTTACTGCGTCAGATATATGTCAGTGTTACTGCGTCAGATATATGTCAGTGTTACTGCGACAGATATATGTCAGTGTTACTGCGACAGATATATGTCAGTGTTAATGCGACAGATATGTCAGTGTTACTGCGACAGATATATGTCAGTGTTACTGTAACAGATATATGTCGGTGTTATTGTGATATCTATCTCTATACTCTGACGGATCCGGCGATATCACGCCGGAAAGTAACAGCAATGTCGACGCATTTCCTAAGTTAAGACACATGCAATAAAAAAATAAAAATAAAATGTTTTATATCCAGGTAATATATATTTTTAGACAATACAAGCCTATCTTGGTGTGTGCTGTATTTTGTTCCGTGTCCTTGGCGATCCAGTTCCAGTTCGTGGTTGGAACCGCGAACGCACGTCGCAGCGGGACTGTCGCTGAGGTCAGGAGCAGGCGACGGCGCTGCCATCGTGCACGAGGAGCCGAACAGAGCGGAAGAGTTCACTTGATGTTCATAGAGCAAAGTCGTATACGGTGAACAAATT
The DNA here is from genome assembly GCA_017140195.1 of Eumaeus atala. Classification (NCBI taxonomy): domain Eukaryota; kingdom Metazoa; phylum Arthropoda; class Insecta; order Lepidoptera; family Lycaenidae; genus Eumaeus; species Eumaeus atala. Next base: position 230,114 of record JAFELO010001008.1, on the reverse strand, counting down.
TACTATTCCAAGGTGACGCATAATTAGAAATAGTTCGGCCGCGTGGCAACCGCCATAATGTCAAATACTATTACAAGGAATGCAAATGTGCGATAAGGCTGGCCATTCGTCGCGCACTTACCGGGACAGACCTGACTTTCTTTGATCGGCCCTTCACAGGGAAGGGCCGGGGCAGAATTGTCAACGTCCTACTATAATTTTGAATAAAATGAAACATTCCTTTTGAGTTTTTTTTAAGTGTTGACGTAAATGTCACTTTACTGAATAATAAAAAGATGGTCGGTAAAATTGAAAAAAAGTTCATTTCGATTATTATTGAAAAGAAATGTGTCCAGATATTAACTTGATGTATCACTTGTTTGTAAAAATATTTATTTCCTCTAAAGTGTGTAAAATTACTTAAATTTGTAATGAATAAGTAAGTACTATTTCAATGTGAAAGATTGAGCTAAACATATACAAAATATCACTTACTGTTTAATTACGAAAAGTAAGACTATAACACCACAAACTTGAAATTTGCAGACTTTAAGGTTGCAGACATAGGCAAAAACGAATATTAAAAACACGGGTGACACTAGGATCTTATATTTGTACTACAAATGGAAATAATTCGATGTCCTGTATTGACACAGAACTTAAATGGTCACAGTACATATACACCGTGCACCACTGCAAACCCTACCACAAAAGACATAAAGTCTATTTTCATCCGTATTCCATTATTCAATCTTATGAATGAATCGCAAAAATGACGGATGACGTAGCCGCAGTAGGGCTACCAACCCTGCGTTTATCATGGGTGGCTTGTAATCAGTTTACTTGTATGTTGTATGTTGTGTATGTACGGGGTCGGATTATTTAACCGTGTCAACGATATCATCGTCGTGCGCCTGCCACAGGTAGTGCCACTGATCCACGGCAGCGCCGTCGGCTCCATCAGACGTTCCTCACACGAAACACCGAATGAGTGTAAGTGAAAACTATTGCGTGTCTTGAGGCCAAAAGACTCTCCTGCTGCAGGACATTAATAACGAAGGATAGGTTGGTGGACCCATCATGGTTCAAGCCTTGTCGTGGCGGTGGGGCTCAGTAGCCTGGGGGGAACCGAGGAGTTGGCGGCTCTTAGTACCCCTCCTATAAGAACACTAAAGAGCAGGAGGAGGTGCCACTCTTTGTATCCCCCTACATGAAGAGGGGACAAAAGAGAAAAATTGGCGGCGCTCGATGTTCCCTCCGATCCTTTCCGGCTGCATTGCAGCAGTGACACTATATAAATTAGGTTAGCATTATAAATGTACCAGGCTCGCACAGACGGAGAGGCGATCGCATGTCCTTGGCTGCGGCGGCCGGTCACGTGATGGCACCGGTTTGTCCAGTCACCTCACTAGTATAAAATTCTTTAAATGTCCACTCGAAATAATTTACCTCAAAAACTCATCAAGTTTCTTTACGAGTGAGATGCCGATGTGTTCTTGTTTTTTACACGTAGGCCTGCGCTTGCGCAGGAGGTTTGAATGAAGATTTAGAACGTGGGAAATATTCTTATCCATACATCGGCAGTTTCTTCTGACAATACTGAAGCCCAAAAACCCTTGCCTGCCACCCCTGAGGCCGCCCGTACCCTTGGCCCTAGCACAGTCCGCTGCCTACTTACCGTTCCCCATTGTTCTCGCTAGCACTCCCACGGTCAGTAACCAATTACACAATTACACAACATATTTTATTGATTATTTTCTCACAGTTCGTACATGTGCTGCATTGTGACTGGATCAGGTCGGTGCGAGCGGCGTCATTCCATTCATATGCGAAGGGAGAATTCCATAGCTGAAACCGGAGAGGGTCTGCTAACGGCAAAAGTCAATCATGTCTCGTTAATCAATTGTTATTGCGGATGTATATGGGTGTTACTTTGAAATCGATGAGGATTTCTGTTCAGTGAGGCAATTTGTTCCATACGATGTGTGACGAACACCCGCACAGTGATACGTGCTGCAGGGTTGTGCCCTCTGCCAACTAGCCCTTCCTGTAGTCGTTCAGACTCGTACAACACGCACGAGCCAGCATAGCCGTCACTTCACGAGGAGAATAGCGCGTTCAGCTAGTCTAAGAAACTGTTTAGCTTCATAATATTTTCCGATTAAATTCGTTGCAGGTATTAAGACAACTCCAGCAGTTCCCCGGAACTTCCCATAACTTGATCAAAGGATATCAAGGGGCCGCCGTTGCTCGGCAATGGACAGGGTTTTATCAAAGAAACTATCAAACAAAACTTTGTGAAGTATCTATTTGATATTTAGACCAGACTTTGAGGAGCTTCATTGAGAGCCTTATCTTATAAATCTTTTAGCTTTATAATTACCGACAACACGATTTATAAATTAGGGTCACATAACGAGCTTTGTAAGGAGGGAAGGGGTATAGGGAAATCCAGTTTACTATCTCTTAAGTTTGTGTAATAAGCGCACTCACCATAGACTTAACATACTATAGAAGTGATTGTTTATTCCGAGACTTCAGTTGGACTCATGTTGAACGTTTTGTTCCATTTAATTTTTTTAGGGGAGTTAATAATAATAATAATAATATCTGTGATAAGTACCGTAAGAACTTATGTTACAGGTACAAGACAACGAAAATTATTAAATATTTTTATATATTTAAGATATCTTATATATTTAAGATTTTTATTACAGAAATACATATAATAAACATCCATGACCCAGGCGGAACCCGCGACCTCCGGCGTAACACCCGGACTAACCGCCACGTTACCTACTGAGCCAGCCGTCGTCGTTGACTTAGCATACAATATATGATTTCATGTCAATAGCAAAGTTACGTACAACGCATGAGTAGCCCCGGAGGAGGAATGCGGAGCAAAAATTGGAATAACCAAATTAAGACTGAAATGAAATAAAAGTGGCGTAAATGTCATCCGATTTCGTAAATTTACGTCAGTTTAAAACGAGCCATTGTTACTTATTTTAAATTGAAAATTCCACACGTTACCAAAGTAAAGATTAACTTATAAATACCCAACTGTCAACTTGCAGTTACCGAGGGCTCTCTGTTGCTGCCGACAGCCTCATCGTTCAAGGTTCTCGCATGCTCAGACTCATAAGGGTGTCCTGGGTTTAATTTCCCAGTCGGTCCGAATTTCCAAATTACGATGTCAGAGCCTGTGCGTTGGAGTCTTTTTCCTATCGTATATCACACAAAAAGCTCCAATGTCTCTTTTCCCCGTAAATATATTTCGTTACGGGGGAGTCCAGGTCACAGAGGACATTCCTGTATAAATATAACGCGTCCAAGTAACAGAGGACATTCCTGTATAAATATATCGTGGAGGCTGTCTACAGGCGCATAGCCCCCGAGGGCTCGTCACAGCAGGGGTGACGCGTCCAAGTAACAGAGGACATTCCTGTATAAATATATCGTGGAGGCTGTCTACAGGCGCATAGCCCCCGGGGGCTCGTCACAGCAGGGGTGACGCGTCCAAGTAACACGGAACATTTCTCTATAAATATATCGTGGTGGCTGTCTACAGGCGCATAGCCCCCGAGGGCTCGTCACAGCAGGGGTGACGCGTCCAAGTAACACGGGACATTTCTGTATAAATATATCGTGGTGGCTGTCTACAGGCGCATAGCTCCCGAGGGCTCGTTACAGCAGGGGTGACGCGTCCAAGTAACAGAGGACATTCCTGTATAAATATATCGTGGAGGCTGTCTACAGGCGCATAGCCCTCGAGGGCTCGTTACAGCAGGGATGACGCGTCCAAGTAACAGAGGACATTCCTGTATAAATATATCGTGGAGGCTGTCTACAGGCGCATAGCCCCCGAGGGCTCGTTACAGCAGGGGTGACGCGTCCAAGTAACAGAGGACATTTCTGTATAAATATATCGTGGAGACTGTTTACAGGCGCATAGCCCCCGAGGGCTCGTCACAGCAGCGGTGACGCGTCCAAGTAAAGGAGGACATTATTGTATAAATCATTTAATAAAGAGCACATTCTTTTGTTGCGGGGGGCCATTCTTTAACACACGCAATATTCTTGTATTTTGTTATCTACATTATTTTTTATGTTTAATTATAATTATAGTTTAACATAAAAAATAAACAATATCTTCATTACAGCGAAATTAGTCCCGGCCCTTGACTAATCTCTTGTTGCAATTTGGTTCTTAAGTTCTTCTCTCACGTAAAAACTACTTCCCGGATTTGGCTGTAATGTGGAACAGATATGAAACTACTTTTAATCCCAAAAAAGTATGTTCTTCTTTTTTACACGGGTTAAACCGCAATTTACAGCTAGTGTGCTTATTATTATTAGTTGTAAACGCGACAAATCGTAAACGTACCATCTAAAAAATACCTGCACGTATTGTCAATTACCAATATCCGGACCGCGCGAACTTCGTGTGCGTGTGAATACCTACACAGGCAGCCACCACCGAGCCGCCACTCGCAAAGGTTAATAGAAATATTCCACCACAGATACACTACTTCTAGTGGTGTCACGGTGGAGCATGGGCATGCGTGGCGAGTGCCGATGCGATACAACCGTACCTCATCATGCACATACACAACATCTACCGCAGGCATCTACACTAGTCATAATAGCGACATAAAGTGCGTCGTGCTCTAGTGGCAAGCATGCTCAAGCACAGATCTGCAGATCTCCAGTTTGTATTTACCCATCGGCTCCTGTTCCAGCGAAAGTACAAGGTCGAGTAACGTCCTTCCAGCCCCGCCGCCTCAGGCAGGCTCACAGAGCGACAGCGTGTGCTGCGTGTCCATGTCTCCAGCATACCTCAACGTGGTTTAGGGAGTAAAGCCTCCTCCCCTCCTCCTCCACTGTAGGACGAGCGGAATCTCTGCTGGGGTTTAGTAAGTTGGTGGGACCTGCTTCTCGACTCTCGACTGCCACATGATGCCCAGCGTAAAAAAGCAGTCAAGCCCGTCTTATAATAAAAATATGTCAAAAATTGACGACCCACAATAAAAACATGGCGCAATATCGTCGCAGAATGGCCCGCCCCGCGGACAATTGGAGACGTTTCCTTATTGCTAATGTTGCGTCATCCACGAGTCACATGTGAGCGGCGAGCAGTGAGACTCATCTCGTCTGGCGCTGCCACTGATTAGCATATTGTGTTACTGGCAATCATTGCCATTCTAGTGAGGACCCGCGCCCGGTACGACTTCGTCCGTAGCTTGTGTCTGGCGGCATATTTGCGGGGACTGGATGTCGATGTGTGTCAACGACAACGCCGTTGCCGTGGGATTGTACCGACTTGACTGATATTCCTCGCGTTTTATGCGGTTACGAGTGTCCGATCGTCGCCAAACAGCTGCTCGTTTACCACCCTATATTATAAAAAAAAATGAAAAATGATGAGAGTATTTTTTACGATGCGCGCGCACACAGTCATGAAAACCCGACACCCTGAAGTTAGCCTTAGTTAACATCTTCGCTTTCTTTATATATATTATATTTTATTACACAATATATTGTATAATAAAACTTTCAATGCGCTAACTAACACAAAACAATTCCAAAATAAAAAGATAAAATTTGAAAAATATCTTAATACGCCAAAAAGTATAACTCTTTTTGGTCCACTTAGTATGGAGGCACCTGTTTTTAAACGGACTTAAACTTTACTGTAACCAATACTTTACAAAACTGTGTCCAAGTTATTTTATTGGTCGCTCCATTTCATATGGACTAGACAATGTGTCACAACTGTTATAGAGCCACACAAATGTAAGTATAAAACTGTAATTCCTCAGGCGTCCTCTCGTCATAGTTTTAAATAATTACCGTTGGACAAGCATTCAATATCAGACTTTTTAATGACAAGAAACAAGACGCTTTATTGCATAACAAAACAAAACAATAAAAAAAGGAAACATTCCAAAAAAATAGAGTTGCATAAAAATTATATCCGTAACGTTACGTACGTAAGACATGCTGTAGTCCCGACACTCAGAGCCCCATCACCCGCGTACACCGTGAGGTCCACAAGTAGGACGAGTCGTCTCGAAGCTCAGGGAAAGAGCATTCTGCTTTTAATAGCGGATGGAGTTTTTTAATTTTTAAGGGGGACAAACGTGCAGTTGTAGCCTTTTGATGACTCCCAACACCCATATACATCCAACACGAAACGCGAGGCCGTAGCTTTACTCGGGGATCATGTGCGCGAGAAGTCCAGCCGTGACAGTAGTTCCAAATATTTTTTTTTTTTTCATATTTAGTGTAATTTGACGGAAAAGTCCCGAACCGCTTGACCCTTGAACACAAAAGCAAAGTAGGAAAATGTGTTAGTATGTTACGTAGCTGACACACACACAGATAGACGGTTCCGCGTCTGCGGTATAATCGCCTGATAAATAATTCGGGGTTTATCGAAGGGGCCACGTTAGCGATATTTACTAAGCACACCATGATGTACGTAGATGGCGGACAGTTCTGTATTTTTTACACAGCTGTAATGTTTCTAGCCTAATATTTTTTGTGAAATAAAACAAGTTTATAATGGTATATACGAAAAAAGTACTTATGTATATAGTTGATGGAGTGTATTGTCACTTCTTGATTTTCAATTTTTTGGAAATTCATATTATAATTTAACTAAAAGGTATACTCTTTATACTATTTCCACAAATTTATATATATATATATATATTACAACCGGTTTCGAGTAATTCATCATCAGGTATACAATAATTAACATGAGGGTAATTCAATAAAAAATGTCCAAAACAAACTGTATACATCATTCCAATTAATTATGGTAATGGTTTATCTATGAATTAAAATTTTAAATGTTAATAATTATTTTGCAAAAAATATGAAGTTTACAATAGGTATAATGTAAAAATTGTTCATATATTTTAAAATTAGTAAGTTGATTACAATAATACAATTACATATATTACACACTTTAGATACTAATTCATAATTTTGAAATATGTCAAAGTAATGAAATATGTCAAACAAATTGTTACAATTAATTAAATCTATTGATAAATAAATGATAGTTTTATGTCCAAATATTAAAACAATAAAACTTAACGTTGAACCAACCGGTTAGACCAACATAAACACCTCCACACGTATCACATGCTAAACTATACATTACACATGTCACACATTTGTGTGATATGTGTAATTGTATTATTATAATCAATAAATATATTTTTAATAGTATGAAGAGTATACCTTTTTTTAAGTATCTTGGAAATCATAAATGTAGACCAAGGAAGATAAATCTGTAAGCACCATGATGTGGTAGTAGGTTGTGTCTGCCTACCCATCAGGGAGCGGGCGTTAAGACGTGTTGTTGTTCTCTTACGAGTATACATATCAATATAGAATATAAAATAATATAACTACTCGTATAATAGCTACCGAACAACCTAAGTGTGTTTATACTAGGCAGCGGTAGATAGTGAAAGTGACCTAAATATGCAATTAGTTTAGTAAATACTAAAAATTTTAATACATACACATATTAATATACTTTGTCTGGTCCTAAATACTGTTACAATAGAAAATAAAAAATATTACATTTGAACTTGGAGGCTGTCTCATCTTTATATGATTGTTCCTTGCGTTTTCATATTTTAAAATTATCTGATAACTTAAAGGTGAATAGGGTGGTAAGATCGAAACGACTAGTGAAACGGTACGCAAAGAGGGGTCACAGAAAAAAATTGTTTACGGATGAGATTTTTTTACAATTTTGCGATTTAAACAAACGGAAAGACCGTATTAATGCTCAAAACTCTAAGGGAGTTTCCCAATTAGTCGACAGAGTGCAACGTAGGCACTATCTGACTTCAGTGATGGCTAGGTGGGGTGTGGGCTATGTAGGAGTGGCTGAGCCATATTACTGTGAAAAAGGTATCGAAACATCGGCACAAGTGTACCAAGATACCATTCCTGAGATGGTAGTAAAGCCCATTCATAACAATGTTCAATAGCACGTCATTAGCATAACATGTAGCAGCTGCATTCCATTTTCGCCAGAACTAAATTTTGACCCTCTAGACTTTCATAAAAAGGAATAAAATGAGTCTGATAAATCTTTATGAGTGCCAGTGCCTCATTGACGAATGGATCCGGCGTGCCCAGAGACGTCTCGCTCACATCACGTCGGTGTATAGTGATGGCTGTCCTTTTTCTGTTGTTTGTGTAACCCCTGAACTGTAGATAACTTATTGGGGCGGATAGGATGAAGAAGGGTAACTTATCTTCCTCCTTATACATCTATAACGAGGAAGTGATTTGCTTGTTAGTCTCAAAGCCTCGTATGCTACGTGTAGATGTCGCATCCCGTATCGTACTCGGGATCTCCTAGCAGTACAGCAAATAATGGTGGCCGTAGCGTCGGATAGCAAAGCCAAGGTCGCGGCGCACACAGCGAACTACGAAATCCTTGGCCCCGGTCACAGACCCGCGGAAGTGAGCGACCAGCCCCGCGTGGCCCCTCGCCGCCCGCTGACGCCCCGCGGCCCGCCGGCGAGCGGGGCTCTACAGCGCTGGCGGCGAGCGGCTGTGTCATGTCACTACGTCGTAGTCTACGTGTCACTACTGGTCACCTGTTCGCCCCAACTTTACACGCTAGCGAAACTTTTGTGTCGTCGAAACCTAAATTCGTCACAGCATCCCTAGTGTGACGCCGCTACTTCACGCAACGCTGCGTACGTTGTAGTCCACAATGCTACTACGCTATAGTCTAACTCCTCATCACATCAGTGATGAGGGCCCTGTATGTACATAAACGTACCAGTTGCGGTGGTGGTACTGCTACGCTCCTGTACGAGATTAGCAGGAGGCGGTGCCGTGCGTTGCCGTCACGGACGTAGGAGTACCTCCCATTCACACGATATCGCCTCCAAGAGGCAGCTATATTGTCATGTCTCAAGTGATTTGTGAGTTTCCGGTGGCCCATAAGAGGGGGAGCACAGATTAAGGGGAACGAATGAGTATAACAATGATGTGGATGTCTATGGGCGGCAGTAGTCACCAGAAGGCTATTGCTCCTTTGCTCCTGTATGTAGTATACAGATGCTGTACGTATAAAAACATATTTTTTATAGTTCAGTAGTAAATTTTCACCATCAGATCATACCAGTACCACGTGCTCGCTCGTCAAGTGTGAGATAAGAGTGTCACTAGGAAATGTTTGCATGTCTGCATTCGGTTATCTATAGAACTAAAAACCTAAAACTTCCATCAGGCACTTTTAAACAATTTCATGACATGGCAGTTTTTTAAACTTCCATCTTTATGTTATCTCCGCAACACTACAAAACGCGACGGCGTCGCGACTTCACATCGCGGCAGGAGATCTACAGGCACTTGCCATTTGAGCTGCATGTCACACTACGCACGTAGGGCGCAAGTCGTGCGCGAATTGTAGCGAAGGTCAAACCGGTTCCATGTTGCGTACGAAATTATAAGAATAAGGTTAACCGCTGTCTGGGCACCGATACTAGCTGTCTGGCGAACACTGTCCAGTGTCATTGTTGTGCGCACACGGCACTCACATGATACTCGTACATTAAAAGAGACAACTATTATTTCGCGTTTCGTCCGGTTTGTAAGTCGTCGGTGGCCTATTGAGGGGATAGAGTAAAGGAAGGTAAAGTATCTGCTTGCCATATGTGATTCTAGCGATCCTCCCCGACTTCGCCCGGGAATAACAGCGTCTTAACAAATTACACACTAAAACTTGTCGGAAATCGTGAAAATAGCGTAAAAATCCATTTAGTCACTTTGAGAATATCGATCACATGCAGATATAATGTGAATAGATTAATCATCGGAAGTCACCAAATGGTTAAGATAAGGTGTATCTTCCACTGTAGCCTAATCGAACCAAGAAGCCGTCGTGCAAACGTTTGCCTTCGATCATTCCAATCATGTTTACATGTACTTCTATATCATACATTTCACAAGTCCGCAGTCCGGGTGAACGTTGTGAACATACAAGCACGCACACGCGCGCACACCGCACCTCCACCCCACAACCAAATATATGGCCTCTATGTTGGAATTTATAGGTCCTAAAATATATGGGCTCTATGTTGGAATTTAAAGGTCCTAAAATATATGGGCCCTATGTTGGAATTTATAGGTCCAAAAATATATGGGCTCTTATGTTGGAATTTATAGGTCCTAAAATATATGGGCTCTATGTTGGAATTTATAGGTCCTAAAATATATGGGCCCTATGTTGGAATTTATAGGTCCAAAAATATATGGGCTCTTATGTTGGAATTTATAGGTCCTAAAATATATGGGCTCTATGTTGGAATTTATAGGTCTTAAAATATATGGGCCCTATGTTGGAATTTATAGGTCCTAAAATATATGGTCTCTATGTTGGAATTTTTAGGTCCTTTAATATATGGTCTCTACGTTGGAATTTCTAGGTCCTTTAATACAAAATGAGCGCAGGAAAGTGGTCAGTATTTTTTGTATTTATACATCAGCTGTTATTTGACGACAGGGGGATTGTAACCCATATTCATGTCAATTTTTTGCTAAAACCGCACCACAGGACAAGCCCACCGACTTTGGGACAGTGCAATCGGGTGAGGCTTCAATCCTCGCCCCTTGCCGCAAAGCGCCGCCACTTTTTGCACTTTTGTCCCCCCTTCTTATAAGAAAGGTACAAAAAGCGGCATCTCCTCCTGCTCTTTAGTCCCCTCTTTTTATAAGAGGGGTACTAACAGCCGCCACCTCCTCGGTTCAATTCGCTTCGCCCATGGTGCCTCGGATCACCCCAGGCTACTGAGCCCCACCGCCACGACAAGGCTTGAACCATGGTGGGGAGGCTTACTTATGCCAGCAATAGTATTTCCTTATTTAAGCACTTGCTAGCGATGGTTAATTCATTTTTCCATAATTCCTAATATATCTCGTATCGTATCAAGATCCTTCACGAATGAAAAAGATTTGAAATATTCCCAATTTCCCGATAAACGTATAAACTCACAAGCAACACTTACCACACAAAGCTTGTGATATCGCTAATGTATTGTAGCACTAAAGCTTAGAGACATAAAGTGGAGAATTGATGGTAAACACATAAATCCGACGGCGGGACCGATTCTCCGGACCTATTCATAACACCGACTGGATAATTTGTTTTCGACTTTCCGACCCGAGTTTGGCTCCTGAGTTTAGAGAGTGGATTAAATGTTGAAATCAAATCACAGGTAAGCTGTTCCGAGGGTGACAAAGGGTAAGTTAAACCCGATAAAGTACAGTTCCCGAGGGATACAAAAATAACTTTGAAACTTGTCGCAAGGTAACTTGGAGCACACACAGGAATTATAATCTGCAACATAATGACCGGAGTGCGAAGCCGGAAACGTTGCCTACGATATACCGAAGGTAATGCCAGAAAGAAAAAAAGATTATTCACCCAAAAACAACAATAAAAACAAAAGTTTTCCATTCCACATATGTTACGTCAGAGGCTCGGGTTCCATTTCTGCCTTGGTTATGGATGTTTATGAACGTACAATGTGTATTTCTTTACCAAAAACCTTAAATATATAAAAGTTCTTAAATTTGTAAAAAAATTAATATATTTATATTGTCTAGTGCCCGTGACTCGGACTCGAGGTTAGGCTCGGTGTAGTTAATGCTAATATCATTAGAAAAATTAAGAAGTTAGACACTGCTGAAGACAAGAACTATTTCCTAGCTTTTTTTATATCTTTATACATCATATAGATTAAGTCAGCCTTACATCTGCTTGCAAAAATAGTGATAAACTTAACTCGAAATCTCTTATATATAGCGAAAAGATAACAAAACTTATGAATCTATCACTATATTCTAATTTATTAGAACTAACAATGTTATGAATATGAAAGAAATATTCAGCGTTACAATTTAGTGTCCATTATAAATTCTAAATTCCATCATAATTTCCTAGCTTTTTTTAACACACAAAAATTACGTCAAATTTTATGCAGACCGCTCGAAGCGTGGAGTTCATTAACAGAGCCTTACGTCCGGCCGCAAACGACAGTTCCGGTGATCAAATGCAGATGAATAATAAACAAATTGATATTCAATGCGTATTCAACGGTATCAAACAACATACATCTATTCAAGCCTTTCCTGTAAGACGATGCGTAGCTTTGCTTTTGCGAGCTAAAGATAACCTAGACAAATTTTAACAGTCTGAAATCCGCTTACCTTAACACTTTACGCCTGTTATTTGGATGCAACCGAGACGCCATTGTAGGATCAATTTCATTCAATTTGGCGTGAATTTCTTCATTTGTAAAGTTCTTTTCTGCATCCACGTCCCTTTGTAGTTCCAATTTCTTAGCTGCTACATCTTCTTTCTTAGTTTCTTGTTTAGTATCTTCGCTACTCTTTAACGTCGGGTTTTCTTCTGTTTTTGCTTCCTTGTATTTCGTTGGTTCATCAGCAAAATCCCTCTTACGTTTACTTCTGTCCCATAATAGTTGTTCGGTGTCGTCGCAGTCTTCGACGAGTATTTTGTAAACGATCGATTCTATGTAATAGTTCGTTCCACCAACGATTATCGGCATTTTGCGTTGTTCCCTCAACTTATTTATCTAAAATTCGTTGAGGAATATTGTGAGCGAACATCAATGGCTAAAAATTAAAAACAATGATTTTCCTGTTTTTCAAAAAGTAAAGATTAAAACAGGAAATTTATACATTAAATATCAGAATTCAGTATGAGGTCAAATTTATGTCAGAACTGTATATGTTCTACGCATAAAATATTTTTATTGATTTCACAAAAGTTGTAGTTGGTGATGAAAACTATGCACGTATCAATCTATCGCTCAATCAATCGACCTATCCTTTATTTGCTTTAAAAGTGGTACGTTGTGTGTCGGTTTTTACCATATGTTGTTACTAACACTTTTAACTGATAACAATATAGCTATTACAATGTAATTGTTAATGTATAAAGTTAGGATATAAAGAATCCATTAAATATTCGTACTTGACTGAACATGACGATGACCGTGATTCCTCTGCTACAGTATATTATCTCTAATAAAGATCTATAATAGAGGGAATTCAATAGTAACATCATCATTAAAAGAAAGTAGTAGCATGCTGCATGTATGTATTGAATAGCACCGCCACGCCCAGGAGTTGTCACTCACGTGGTACCGCCGCGTGGTCCCGGGTGGACCGAGCTGTCCGGTGTCCATTAGTCACAAGTTATTAAAATTATCCGAAGACTTACACTTGTTTAGTTGAACCGATCCTATTTTTTTTTTTGGACGCGGGGCAAAGCATTTACGCGTCTTCAACGGCCCTGGGCGGGGTGCGGTGGTGTGTGGGGCTGGCGATACTTAGTAGTGCCGAATATAGGTATTCGGCACTACTGCAAAAAGGCACTGGCTACTGGCAAAGGCTAGCAAGAATGTCGTCAGTGTCGCCTCGGGCACCTAAGCCACTGACAGCTCGTCCCCTAAGGGACAGACGCGTCCTCCACAGGAGTATGGCTCCACAGCACAGCACAACCCCGCCAACTTTCGGACAGTGCAATGGGGTGAGGTTCCCGTCCTCGCCTCGTACCCCGTCCGCAAAAGCGCCTCCTCCTCATGCTCTTCAGTTACCTCTTTTTAGATGTGGGGAACACAGAGTTCTCGGTCCAATTAGCTTCGCCCAAGGTGTGCGGGTTCCCCACCGCGGTTCAAGCCTTGTCGTGGCGGTGGGGCTCGGTAGCCTGGGGTTATCCGAGACACCTTGGGCGAAGCCAATTGAACCGAGGAGGTGGCGGATCTTAGTACCCCTCCTATAAGAAGAGGGGACTAAAGAGCAGGAGGAGGTGCCGCTCTTTGTACCCCTCTTATAAGAAGAGGGGACAAAAGAGAAAAAAGTGGCGGCGCTTTTGCGCACCGGGCAAGGGGCGAGGATGGGAACCTCACCCCATTGCACTGTCCAAAAGTCGGTGGGGTTATCCTGTGGTGCGGGACAACCCCATCTGTGGAGGTGGCGTCGGTCTCTTCGGGGGCTGACTTGCCGTCGAGGTGCCCTGATGATTTGTTGTTCCGGGGCACCTCATCAGGGGCGGCACTGGTAGCAAACGCGGTGGTTTTTGTGGGTATCCGGCACTATATAATGTGCCGCGAGCCCCACACACCACTGGACCCCACCCAGGGCCGGTGAAGGCGCGTAAATGCGTTTCCCCGCGTCAACAAAAAAAAAAGGTGGTTCACCCAGGCTACTGAGCCCCACCGCGACAACAAGACTCGAACCATGATGGTGATTGTAATGTTACCTGACACAAAATTCCATAATCTATATAATCAATATGTCCTCGGCACGCTTGTGTAACAGCAAGTGCGTATGTTTGACTCCTAATGACTATATTGTGGGGCCGGCGGTCGGACGCACACGCGTGCATGTGTAAAAGTATTGTAACAAATTACACGCATTGTTCCTCTTGAACAATCATAGTAATTTTCGTGAATTCGCCGCATACCAGGCGCTGTGTCAACATGATGGTGGGCTGGGCTGTTGGCACAGCTCGCCGGGCCGTCACCAGACAGAGCACACTCGACTGAATATAAAATATTTTATTTATAAAAAAACTGCGTGTAGCGCCTGGAGTTACCACGATACTAGGAGACATAAGCGTTACGCTCGGTCGGTTACTGTTTCATGTAATACCACTCCGCGTGCATCGGATCGTTACATTGACGTAGTTTCGGGAATAACTTGTCTCAGAACATTATTTTTCATTGGCGGCAATCGAGGTCGAGCCGCTCGTGGGGAACATCACCTGGGTTATACATACGTCGTAGTCGTTTTTTACAAATCGCCGTCAAGTGTTACGGCTCGCCATTTTCAAAAACAGGGCCGTTTTGTTTTGTGGCGGGCTAACGATTAGACGGATAATCGTCAGGGCGTTCTTCAATGTGTGTCGTAGCAGGGCGTTCTTCAATGTGGCGGCTGACGTTTAGCCTCTCAAAATCTCCAAATTTTAGACAGTGATAGTGATCGATACAAGTACGAAATTAGGCCAAGTGTTTGGAGTGCAAATAAAAAAGTAACCTAACCACAAAGGCTTAGTCGTAGCACCCACCTAAACCTTCGCACCTATCTGGGCATAGTTTACTTATTTCTCTGTATTCTACATTCGACGCCATTGTTGTTGTCATGTCAAGCAACGCCGCGAGTGTTAAACTTAGGAACTAAAACGTGTCAAACAGGCTGATAGTGATCCACTTTGTTTCAATAAGTCTAGCTTTATTGAATATCGTATAACTTTTTATGGCGCAATTTCACTCATAATTCATTGTCATTCATCATTATCAGCTCTTATCGGGCGACTATTGGATATAGGCCTCTCTCAATGAACGCCAAGACGACCGATCTCCTGCTACTCGCATCCATTCCGGACCGGCTACTGCACGGAGATCGTCTTCCCTTCTGGTGAACGGTCAACCACCACTTCGTTTTCTTAAACGAGGCCTCCACTCCAGAACCTTACTGACCCATCTGTCATCTGTTCTTCTGAGTGTATGACCAGCCCAATTCAGCGAGCCTATTCGGCGCTGATATCGGATGCTTTAGTTCTCTGCCTTATGACTTCGTTACGAATTCAGAGAGACAACCCACATAGCACGTTCAACAGTCCGTTGAGCTCCACTACTTGCGAACCCGTCCTAAATTAAGAGGCCATGTTTCGGCCCCGTAGGCCATCACGGGGAGAACGCATTCATTGAAGACTTTCGTCTCAATCTCTGCGGTATAGGCGACGTGAGAATGTGACGAAGCTTTCGGAATGCTGCCCAATCCAACTGAATTCTACCGGCTTCCTTCTCGAAGTTATATAACCCATAAGTTATATACCTATAACCTATAAGTATAAGAAGTTATATAGTTATATACCTAATTGCAATAGTTGCCCGAGGTAGAGGTATTCGTCTACGACTTCGAGAATAGTACCATCGACATAGACCGGCCTATGGAGAACGTTTTCGTTGAACATGACCTTTGTCTTGTCCAAGTTCATCCTAAGACCATTACGTCGGGAGGATTCATTGTGACTGTGCAACATTCCCTGCAAGCTCTCCAACAATTTCACTCAGCCGTATTCAATGTCGCTAATCGTTGGCTCGGCATAATATAAAACGGCCCTGTTTTTGAAAATGGCCAGCCGTAATGTAATACGGCGATTTAGACAATCCGCCTGTAACATATATACGAGTACGTTCCCCTCCTCGCCCCATTCCCCCGTTGAGCTATACGGGCAAAGGAAAGCTGTATTTCTCAAATTTCACTGTCTATACCTAGCAGTGCCCCGTGGTTTCATTCACGCGGCTCCGCCCCCATTGGACGTAGTATTATGGCAAACAGCCTATCTCGATAAATATATGTATGTATATATTTATCGAAATAGGCTGTGTAACACTGAAAGAGTTTTTATATCGTACCCTCGGTTCCTGAGGTTAACGCGTTCACACAAACAAAAAACTTCAGTGGTGGTAACCGTAACACGTAGGACCGAAGTGAAAGCTGTGTTTTTGCAACCGTGCAGCTCGTAAGGGTCCAATGGGAGGACGGGGTGATAAAGGCAACGATTCCACATAACCTCTATAAGCACCATAGTGCCAGAAGCGCGTAGACGCTATCATCCTTCGACTTCACTGCACACAGTGCGAAAAAAATCACATTTATTCAAAATGGTAATTTCTTTATTTACACTTTTTATTAGTCCATTTTAAAAGATTTTGAAATGTGACTTTTTTCACACAATGGACCCTGGAGTATGGAACTGCTTTCAATAAACGCAGTCGAGCAAAAGCTAGTTTAGAGGATACAATCTTCAGAGCTCTGTTCCTGAAGTCGACGACTGTGAACATCTGATGCGGCTCCAGGATGTCCAGCAGGTGGTGCGCCACCAGCTCCCGCTCCTGGCGCGTCGCCTTCGCAGTCACTATGTCCAGGCCCTTGTATATCTGGAACAAGAGAACAGAACTGTTGTTGGTGTCTCTTCATAACATATGTCATGCGTCAGTAGATCTGCGACATGATCCTAGATGCGCGGCGCACGTCTTGCATAACAATTATGCGGATGTTTATGGGCGTCGTTAGCCATTAATAGCCTTCGTGTGCTTGTTTGTTTGACTCTTAATCCTCCTTATACTATTATGGTTATAAGCTTGTGCACGCGTCTTGTTTTTTCTCCATATGCCCGTGTGCCCTATCAGCAAGACAAATAATGGCATTTTAGGTTGTCGCTATTATACGTCTTCAATATCAAAGTCTATAAAAGCATCTGTCTATATGTGATCAATTATCCGAAAACCTACTGAACCGATTTTCATGCGGTTTTCACCAATGGATAGATAATAAAATAAATGATGTTTCTTTCCGTTATTCACGTAGGCAGCCTAGGTTCAGCGCTAGTCTAATATATTCTGACAATTGATAAGACGGTCTGACGACACGAGGGACAGAGCAACGGGAGCGCGGCACAGGCGGCCGCAGACACGGGTGGCGCCGCGACGTAGTGGCGTTTTGTTGTTCGTCTTGTTTATGGCAAGTGTATCGCCGATCGCGCCTACTAAAATACTTCCCTGTAATGAACACGTCTCACCGGGCGGAAATGTTACGCAACTAGACCGAGCGAGCATTATGATAATGAGGTGTTAAATGTATGAAGTGTATGTGGCAGGTCTGGGCCAGGAGGTGGCGCCGCCGGGGATGAATATTCATAGCCACCGGAGCGGCCGACAGGCGAGCGCTCCAGCCGAGTGGAAGACGACCTCAGCCGAGGCGTCGGCAGTTACTCGAGTACGTGGAGAGTACGTATTGGGGATCGGATCTGGAGTCTCCGCGCGAGTGGGACTGACGCACCGCGGGTTCTACACCCACGGGAGGTGGCGATGTATAAAAGACAAACTTCCATTTGTGGGCGTTTGCACTCACTTTGTATGAATCGTACTTGAATTCATACAAAATAGTAGTTTGTAATGGTTTTCTCGTGTGCAGTTCTGGATTTTTGCATTGTATTTAGAAAATAGATGACGTCACTTCTTGCTACTGCTGGGTCCACAGACAGTACTCCTTAGACTTTCTTGAGGAATGTAGACAGTAAAGTGATCCTAATATAAAAGGCCTAATTTTTTACCAATGCAATAAAAACTTTAGCAAGAAGAAGAGCCTTCAGCTCATACCTCACTGGCATGAAGCGAGGGCTACGACATCGCGTTTCTCGATGCTTGTCAGTCGGTGCAAGATCCATGGCCGTCGGCCACCACTTGTGCTCACCGGCCTACTACTAATATACTACGAAAGGCCCAGAATGTTCGTTTGCCCCATTATGCTATAAAAAGTAAATACTTAATGAATCGAATATAGTCGCTGAATTATTTTCGCCGCTTCGTCTCATCCAGTAGCAGATTTTTTATAGCACTGCACACGAGCGAGCGGAGCCTTGTGACGACTACCGACGCTCATAGGCGTTATTGCTCCTCCTTTCCTCTTGCAATCTAATGGGTCACCGGAGACGCACAAATCGCACGAAACGCGACAGCATAGCTATCTCATCACGGTGGTGTCATGTGAGCGAGGCGTCGTGCCGGCCCAATTCAGCAGATTTTTTTTTGAAGCCATACTTCTTTTGGCGCGTTATGGAGAAGTGATGAGTGTAAATTTTTACTATGCGCGCGCACACACCCTAATGTTAGCTGTACTTCAACAGTTTATATGTCAAAAAGGTGACCATAATGCGTTATAATAGAACTTGCTATATTTCATGAACCTTTCTTCTTTTGTTAGTGTCCTTTTTTACTAACGTAGAATTAAGCGAAACAAATTTTTTTAAGATTTTCATCTTGTTACGCCAAAATATAGCTTCTAACGCGTGTACATAAGCATATATATATATTTTTTTGAAACATCCCACGTACGTACATCCCAGTAGAGTCATACAAAATATTATGATAAAAAAATATTTTGAAAACCAAGTTTTCCTAAATTAAAATATATAGGTTTACAGTGTAGGTACTGGAGACTATACGCAATAGTGACAGCGAAAAGGGATAATAAAATTATCCCCTTTATCACATAAAATGTTATATTCAATGTGTAAAGTTTCGCAGATGATTTAAAACTGACATTCTCTAGTGTATCTGGTGGGAGTATTTTCCTCCCTTTTGTATTCTAGCGCTAGCTTACAGAGCAAATTCTAGATTTCTAGGACTTTAGGAAGTTCATGTAGTTGAATGATGATTTATTGGGGGTTGGATACGAAATCTGGGTCTTTTTAGACACCAAAAAATGTAGTATGCAAATAAAACTTATAACTACATCTATAACAATAATGTCGTCCTAGCCGAATTTCGGCTACAGCGCCCACTTCTATTGAGCAGAGCCATCTGCGCGGCATATTATAGTGCACAAGCGTTTGCGCAGACTCAAGTGCACTCTCTATTACTTCATTTTGCCATTCCGATGGGACGGCAGTCCGTCACGACCGGAGAGAAATCAGGCGCAGGACCGACGGCTTGACGTGCTCTCCGAGACACGGGGGTGTGACACCGCCAACTTTCTAACTCCGGACAGTTGTTAGAATTACAGAAATCCTAACAGCACTTTTTGTATGGTCCGACCCAGGATTGGATCCCGGGACCTCACGTCTGTGGCTTAACATGCTTACCATTGAAACACGAGGCAGTTAACTATACTAATACTATAAAGACAATATTTGATTATACTACTGGAGTATCTGGAAACTACTGGAATATCTGGAAAAATGTTTTACTGTTGGAATCCTACATTATCAGTTATGAACATTATCAGTTATGAATATCGGCTGTATAACATTTTCTAAAACGCTAGGATTATTATGAAATCTTCGATAATGTAAAAATATCCAAATAATCCTTATTTAGCTGCTGAAATTTTGACAACTAGCCGTCCTGACAGACGTTGTTCTGTCATAAATTTAACTTGTTGTTTACAACGCAGAAATTAAAATTAATAACTTTTATATTTTTGTAAATCAATGATTTTTTCCTTTTCCCGTGAAATGTCCGAGCGTAGCCGGGGCGGACTGCTAGTCACGACTACTATACTATAATTGTATCACGAGGATCACGATACTTCTGTTATTGGCGTTGTCCTCCCGCGCCCCGGGAGGTGTAGGAGCAACATCGTAGGTACCATTTCGAGAGTCTTCACACCAGCGTTGCTCGATTATTTTTCAGAGAAAACTGTGATTGCAAAATCTTCGAGAAACGAATATTTTGTAAAATTTTAATAAATAAACGTACGTAATACGTAAATGTAAATGGAAAATGCACATAAAGTTTATTAATTTATTCAAATATTAACATGAATTTCCACCAAGAAGTGACAATATATTAAATGTACTGTAAATATTGTCGTTTTTATTTTTGTTTAATTTATTAATTTCAGGAACAATTAATATTTATTTTGTTAGCTTTGATTGAATCTTTACAATACGATTGATTTTATGTTGTAAATTTCTCAAGTTCATATTAAAAGTCTACGAAAAGTGTCTTTATTTAAATATTATTTTTTAAACATCGCTAATGACGTAAATGACAAAAAATATATAGAGTTGTGATAGTATCAAGACTCCTTGTGATACGATACAGAATGTATAATCAATAAACAATTCAGAAACCGCGGCCACGTGGTCGCATGAGAGCGAGATAAGAGCGAGTTCGTGTGAAGAATTACGCAATGTGCGAAAAAAGCACCACAAGATAACTCTATCTGGGGTCAAACCATTTTGATGGCGATCTCAAAAGTCGTCATATCTAAAATGTCACTTGGCTACGTCTTCAGATAACATCGTTTTGTATTGTTATTTGCGTTCAAATAATTTGATATTCATAGAACATGACTCAGGGGTTGCACGGATCATGTTCGCGGAGCCTGGGCCCACTGCTGATCAGCCGTGGCAGGGGCAACACAGCTCGGGCGAGCCGTGCACGCTATGCCAGAGGTCGCAGGCTCGGATCCCGCCCAGGCCATGGATTCTGTCATAAAACACTCGGGCGAAGGTCTAGATCTGGTTCATCTGTGCGTTATGATAATAATAATAAACATAAAAGCATTAACCGCTCACAAAGTAATCACGCAGTCCCAGCACCTCCAGGACTCAGACACCCGCTGAGAACACTTTTACGAAGCTCCATCACTAAGTTATTACTACCTTCTTTATATAGAATAGGGGGTAAACCAGCAATCGGAGCCTTTTTACGACTACCGACGCCCATGAACATCAACATAATTACTATACCGATGCGTTGCCCTCCTTCCCCCCTCCCAATGGGCCACCGGCTACTCACAAACCGCACGAAACGCGACACTGAAGGCGTCACTTTAGGGTGGTATTGTGTTAGCGAGAGGTACCTCCCCGGTCGTGACGGCAAAATTTTGTTGCATAGGAGGATGTAGTGTCATGGACCATGCACGGTACCTCCTCCTATGCAGCATGGCACTAACTCTTCCAAGTAATCGATAAAAACTCATTTCATTTATTGTCGGTTACTAATGACAGACTGGAGTCAGAAAGAGGCGGTGTTACACCCACGGGTCTGTAAGAACACCTTAAGGCCGGCACCTTATTTGGCATTGTTTATCAACAAACAATGTTTATGGTTGGCGGCGCTATTGCTCTCGCCTCTACAACTCCACAGACTAGCGAAGACTTTTGTGTCTGGTGTTCTGGTTTAGGGTCTTTGCTCGTACACTTGAGCACTTAACAGTTCATAGTCGGCCAGTCTCTCGCCGTACTTTAGACTGTCGCCGAAATTCATGCAATAAATATTGTCATGACGCAATCCATGGTGACATAGAAGCCTTTGTTCTTCGAGATAAAGACAATGATGTAGTGGAGACGGCGGCCGGACGCAGCGTCATTGCGGCGCGGCTCAGGGGTCCGTATTAGGCGGTCCTCCTACAGTTGGCGCGCAGATGACGCGCACGACGCCGCGCGCATCGACACGCATGCAGCCGCTGCGACTGCCACGTGACACCGAAATAAAAGATAACAAAAGAAAAAACCAAACATTTAGAAGAACTCACGTCACATTTTAATTTATAGCGAGCCAACGAGTAATAGGAGCGTTATGATTACTACCGCTGCCCATAGACAACTGCGTAATTGTTTCTTTCCCCTTTAATGGACCAATGGAAACTCACAAATCGCAGGCAACGCGACAGCATAGCTAGCACGCTGCGACGATATCATATGAGAGGTACCTCCTCGGCTGCCACAGCCTAATTCCAGATGAGCTTCAACCCAGCCCAATAAGCAATATTGTAGGTTCCAAATATAAGTAATAATCAAAACATATATAAGCCCAAAGTCCGTCTGTCCGCCTGTCTGTCACAGCCATATTCACTGCTACGCTCCCCGAGGGGACATATCCCACTCTCAATTAAGAGGAGGAATCCTCCCCCACGTCTACCGACAGATACTTTCTTATTTATTAACGTTGGAAACACTCGTCTGTGTTACCAATGTATTTTTAATAATTATGTTTAATTTGGTTTGATCATGTGTTATAATACATTCTGTGAATAGTAACGTGCTTATATAACTCTACTCTAAGCCCGGGTGTATGTAAAGCCCGTGAATTTATTTCGGAGGTGATCAACGATCTATTTCGGAGGGACCGCAGCCAGCGGCGGCGCTACCGTATTGGCCACAACAGTTCATCGGACTAACGAACACTATCTTTTTTCTAGTTTGAATTTCGTAATGACATTATCGAACATATTTAATAGCCTTATTTGTGCGTTCGTTACGGCGGAGCCAAGGTTGGCATGTAGGGTTATGTTTGAGGAATGGTACGAGGAATCATTTAAAGAGGGCTGACAAACATCAAATTACAGACTGGTGTTTTGCATTGAGATTACACGTCACCGTGAGCAAAAGTGACAGGACGTCTGTGGGGACAGCTCGTCTAAACCTGTATTCAGCATTGGACAAAAACTACTGAAGGTCTCTCTTTTGTACATTTGTTGTGTTTTGTAGCATGGAGACAAACTACTATCATCCGCCAATGCAGATGCGTTGCCCCTGACCTCCTCCATAATAGGCTATTCACAAAGCGCACAAAACGTGATAGCGCAGTCATTACCAAAGTAATGGCTGCGCACAATGTGAGCGAAAGGCACCTCCTGCTCGTGGTGGTCCAATTGAGCTGCAAGACAAGGAGGTAGAGCCATACCTTTACATTTCTCCGAATTTGTCCACAATTCGTCATTCATCAGACCTCTAGCAGTTTCCACAAACAGCCTTAACAAATATTACACAGCAACCTCCCTCGAAATCGCTCTATCTATTGGTGAAAACCGCATGACAATCTGTTAATAGATTGTAGACCGTGAACAGGATTGTGATCGTGAACAAACAGGCAGAGGGCGTTTTATGTTATACTAGCAGTCCGCCCTGACTTCGCACCGATGTTACACAAAATATGGCAAAAGTTTATTGATTTACAAAAATACAAATATTTCGGCTTCGCAAGCATCCCGCCATGATAAAAAATTCAATTTATGACAGAAAGTCTCGAGGCCTGAGGATTTATTCTGCTTTTTATTCTCAGCTTTGTTGCTTCATCGAAGTTTTCATAATCAACTAAATAATTTTAGAAAATATTATATAGCCTACCTGTGATGGTAACATAGAATTCTATCTGTGAAAAAAAAAAACTATTCGGTCTAGTAGTTTCGGAGCAGTTTAGTGTTAAGAAAAAATCATACAATTGCTCTGTATAATATTAGTTTAGATAGTGACGGGATTCATGAATTTTGTGGTCGAGTTTGGTCTTGTTTCTGTTTACTCAGTATTGATCTGGCCTTTCCCACCACCCGAATGAGCCCCCGAACTCTCACCTCACAAGACGCGACAGTAATATGATTACATATCATGTGGCCCTAACTCCTACAGCTAATGTGCTCTCTCGTCTAACTGAACTCAAGTGACGTCAAGTGCGTGTAAACAGCGCTGAGGCTGATGAGCAGGGAGTCGATCAGGCGCGTGGGCAGATGACGTGCACGGGGTAGTGGCGTCTGCACCTCCAATAAAGGTTAAGCTTCCTATATCGCCTGTTAGAGTTCCGTGCCTTTAAAGAAAACACAGAACCCAAATAAGATCATTTTGCTAAATAAAATACCTTTTGGTGGTTATTCCCCGGTGAGCGAGAAACATGAAATAAGTAAGTTAGGCGTTGATATAAAGGCGAAAAATCGTTTGCCGTGAAGTGACATATATGCCGTCGCGTCTGTGCAGTTTATGATTAGCCGGTGGCCGATTGCAGGGGAAGCGGAAAGATGGCAGCGTCTACATGACAATAATGCAGATTCCCCCGGTCAGATATCACACTCGCTCCGACACCCACTAACACTGGGACCATACCCTACAATGGGATGGGCATAAAATCTACCGCAGATCCAGGAACTCATGGCCTTTCCAAACTTTGTACGTACAATAAAAACTGGCGAAGTTCTATTGTAGAACACCGACGGTTCTGTACATTGGCGAGCGGTTCCATTAATTTTGTATGAAAGTGTCAACACATAAGTTTGTAGCGATTTCTCGTTTGCCCCCTTACACCGTTTGCGGGTTTTATAGTATAGGAGGGGGCAAACGAGAAATCGTTCAATCAGAGCCTACGGACGTCTACCGACACACGCCCTTATTTCTTTTGTGACTCGGGGAAACACATCATCAGCCCTGGGTGGGGTCCAGCGAAGTGTGGGGCTCGCGGTACAATATAGTGCCAAATACCCACTAAAACCAAGGCAATTGTCATCAGTGCCGCCTTTGGTGAGGTGCCCCGGAAATATACAATTCATCAGGGCGACTTGACGGCTAATCAGTACCGTAAAGGAACGACACCTCCTCCAGAGAAGGGTTGCCCCGCACCACAGGACAACCCCACCATCTTAGGGACAGTGTAATGGAGTGAGATTCCCATCCTCGATCCTAGCGCCATGCGCAAAAGCGCCTTCTACTGTTGCTGTTTTGTTCCCCTTGTTTGTATTCAGAGGGGTTAAGGGCAGCCACCTAGGTTTAATTGGCTTCGCCTGGGTTCGCCCCTGACTACTGAGCCTCCGTCAGGACAAGACTTGAACCATGGTGGGGACCCATAGACACCAGCATTATTGTCATGCAAATGGAGCACGGCATCTTTCCATCTACCCTCCAATGCACCGGCTATTCAAAAACCACACGAAGCGCGACAGCTGTCACTTTACGGCGGTATCATGTGAGCGAGAGGTACTTCTCCGGTTGTGCCGGCCCAATTCGGATGCAATGTAGCACGCATTGTAGTACCTCTTACTGGTCTGTCTATGTCTGTCTATCTGTGGCGGACGATGCTCACCGCTAGACCAAATTAAACCACATTAGTGGCACGAATGCCTTATCAGCGGCTCAATTACGGCGAACCTGCTTCACATTGCTGTTCCATTCGATAAGTGCTGCACTCGGAACGAATCGTGTCACGCCACTATAAGCGCTACTCCCCGGCGATAAGAGCCACGTGGTGCTTGTACGTGTCGCGGCCTTGGCAGATTTCCCTTATCAAACCCGCGATGTCCACTCGCGCCGCACACCGCCGTGGCGGGCTTCAGTGTATTAAATATGTGATAATGATTTATAGCAGTAAAATACATACAAGGACTTACGGCACTCGGTTCCCATTGCCTACCCCGTGAAGCATCTGGCGTGAAGATATGCGTCTATCCACCGGGTACCTTTTGGTCACCAGGTAGCAGCGTGAAGTTGTAACTAGCCTGTCGTGCGACTTACGAGTTGGTTTTTGTGTATATTAAAGGGTAATACATCTCCATTAGGAGATTCTGGATCTGGTTCTTTGATTGTTTACGGATGTTGGCTTGATTGGCCTACAAAAAGAAATGATACAGAGGGACTATATGGAAGAGATTAGGTTGACAGTGGCATCCTCAGACACGGCGTCACTTCAGCCGCTGTGTGGTCCTCAGTCGTGCCGGCCAAATTCCCCTGCAACGCTACAATCACTCACAAGTACGCAGTATCACGAGCATAGCAACAGATGACATGTGCGTGCAATTTTAATATAATCGTATCAAAGCTAAAACTAGAGGTTATCTGTTAGTGGGTCACCTCAAGTATTTTAGGCAATACGAAAACTGATCGCGGGTTACAGTACCATCACCGTGACTTTCCTCAACTAAGTAACTGGCACTGCTATACTGCATTGTGAACGGGTTGGGCCGGCACGGCCCGGCGAGCAGCTGGTAACCATGGTGACAGTCATGTCGTCGCGGCTCGTGTGGTGTGTGTTTCCTGTGGCACATTGGACGAGATAGCGTAAGGAGGCCAACAGCCCGGCATAACGTCTATGCGGATGTCTATGTGCGTTTTAATGAAGGTCATCATTAATATCAGCCTCTATCGGTCCAAGATAGGATTTGCGTCCCTTCTAAGATGACCGGTCTCCAGCCGCTCGCATCCTCCCCGGCCCGGATGCTGCACGTAGATCGTCTCATCATCTGGTGATGACCTTTCTAAGCGCAGCCTCCAATCTAGAACCTCTTTTCGTATTGTTTAACATAATGGTGCAAACGAGCAGATAAAGGCTCTTACTGACCACCATAGGCCGTAGACGTCGGCAGGCCGTAGCAGGGGGCAGCACACCGGCGTATGTGGATGTGGGGCCCTGATCCTCCCCACCTCGGGTAGGCCAACGGATACTCACCAACCGTACAGAATAAGTCAAACTATAACTTTACCGCCGCATTATGGGATCTTGATCCGGTCATGCCAGCCCAATACTAGTTGAAAGTTTACCCCATCGTGTCCGATAAAGCCAAATGTTGCTAAATTGTTGCTATCTTTTCTGCGGGACTTGAACCCCAGACCTCGCCTGGCCTAGAGGCCACGTATGACGACACACAACTTGTAATAATAAACGTATTTCATCAGACGAACTTTGTCAAATATCGATTAAATTAATTCAGAATTGTAATTCTATGCGACCGGTCCCAGGGGTCACGACGCAGAGGACACGGGTCACGACGGGAGGTGATGATACTAACAATAATACCAAGAGTATCTGTGCACTCATCACACCAACTCACCTAGTCCTGCGCTGAGTCTATTTACTTTTTTATGATTGATTTTTTTAAGTATAGCAACACATGTTATGTGTATTCCTACAAATTTGTAAAAAAATGGATGTTTGCTACTGACAAACTATTTTACTAATTTGTGTTGAGTGCATTTTGATGAAACTTGCCAATGTTGCAGCTTACGTGCGAGAATAACACATAAGCTATATATAGAACTACGAAGTTTTCTTGTGTAATTTACGCGGACGAAGTCGCGGGCAACAGCCAGTGCTTTGTAGTTGTACAGTACGTTGAGCTGTATTGGAAGCGACCGGCTTGCGCTACCGCAGCTATACTATTCGGCCAGCTTGTTGGAAGAGATTTACTCTGTACTGTACGTCTGTATGTACTAGCTATATACATTTTATACTGATGTGAGCCACACAACGAAGGTCTGCATTTGAACTTTCCCGCGCAACGCATCGCCCTCAGTGCGCCATCTCACAAATCGCACGAAATGCGACAGCTGTCACTTGACGCCAGCGTAGCGCGAGGAGAGCCCGCGCATCCGCGGGACCTTGTGAGACATTATGTGGATGTTTATGGACGTCAGCATTCAAAACGTGGTACTGACTTCACATTTGTCCCCTTGTAATATAAAGAATCGTCTACACGTACAGGGTGCGAGTGACAGAGGCTAGCAGCCAGTTGTCGGAGGGGACTTGGCAAAGTCGAGCATCATCGTCGCGATGCTCGGCAGCGACGAGTCCTACCAGGCGATGGCTTCCATCTGCGAGACCGTCATGTCCCAGATGGAAGCCGACGAGCGGGTGAGAGAGGAGTCGATGACGACGAATGGGGGTGCGAAGGAGGCGCTATCTGCAGCGCCTTCAGTAGTGCCCCTGTGTTTAGTGTCGGGCCGGGATGGGAACCCGGTCCACTTCTAAAGACACAGCGTCGTGGGGACTGTCATAGCGTAGCCGGACAGTCCTCGAGGAGGTGAAGACTGGCCTTTTCGCTGGAGGGGTCCTGTTGCCTGCAGATCTATCTACTAGTAGCGGCTGAAGGCTCCCGTTAGGGTTTAGTTGGTATTGCTACCCAATGGCCGAGTCCAACATAGGTCTGGGGGTATACCCGGGCTCCCAGGTATCATGCGTATTGCATTCCCCTTCGTCACCAAAAAAAAGGCTAGCAGTCGGCAGGCAGACGATGACACGAGCGGGTAGCGCGCAGTGTGTCATTCATGTTCTGCGGTCACGCGCCGGCGTGCGCAAGGTCACCGCCCAATTGTGATAACTGTTATCACGCGGCGCACGCACGACCGCCGGCTACTGCGCCTTAACGCGCTGGCCGTTGTCTTTGCGCGGTTTCGCAACTCTTTGGCCACCGGCGCCTAGCAATAAATAAACAGCATTTCTATTTTTTTTTTCATTTTTTCTAAAGTTTCGAAGTTTTCTTAGTTTGTTTACCTCTGGCGACGGCGATGCGCTTATCTCTGGTGAGAGCTACATTTGTGAGGAAGGTCACAGGCTACACACCATGGCACTACGACCAATATTTCCGGAGTAGAGCAGGTGAAACCGCGGGCGCTGCTACTAACTTTACATATAAACTATTTAGACATGGATCCTGTTACCAACAGAGGCGGCATCTCAGCATTTTTCATACACTTCATAAATTTTAAACTCCAAGCTATAAGCATCAAACATTAAACTTCAATCTTTATTGCAATCATGAGTACAAAGGTGTTGTTACATTTTTATATTTTCACTCCTTAGGTTTTTTGCGGACCCGTCCTAAATTAGGAGGCCATGTTTCAGCCCCGAAGGTCATCACGGGGAGAACCCACTGGTTGAAGACTTTTGTATTGAAGAACGTAAGAAGACGAATGTGACGAAGTTTCCGGAATGCTGCCCAACCAAAATGAATCCGTCTATGGGGTTCCATCTCGAAGTTATGTTTACCAAATTGTTATAGTTGCCCGAGGTGGACGTATTCGTCTACGACTTCGAGAATAGTGCCATCGACATAGACCGGCCTATGGAGAACGTTTTCGTTGAACGTGACCTTTGTCGTGTCCAAGTTCATCCTAAGGCCAATACGACGGGAGGATTCATTTAGGCTGTGCAACATTTCCTGCAACTCTCTAACGATTCAACCAACACAACGATATCGTCGGCGAAGCGAAGCTGTGAGAGATACTCACCGTTAATATTTATGCCGCATTCTGCCCAGTTTAAAGTCTTAAAGTCGCCCCCCAAAGAATCACTGAACAGCTTCGGGGAAATAACATCCCCCTATCGCACTCCTCGATGCAATTGGATTGGTCTCGTTTAATCTCCCGGAATCTGAACGGACATAAAAGCAGCGCCATACAATGCTCTCTTCAACGTATCGCTGTAAAGCTTCCAGAACAGCTAAGTTTGAGGTAGCTCAACGGGCTACTGAACGTGCTATGTTGAATGTTTCTCTGTCCGACAGAATTCGTAACGAGGTCATAAGGTAGAGAACTAAAGTATGCGATATCACGCGACGAATAGGCTCGCTGACGATGTGCTGGTCACACACTCAGAAAAACAGATGGCAGATCGGCCAGTAAGGTTCCGGAGTGGAGGTCGTGTTTAGGAAAATGAAGTGTTGGTCGACCGTTCACCAGGTGGCAAGACGATCTCCGTGCAGTAGCCGGAGAGCGGCCGTCTTTGTTGCGTTCACAGAGAGAGGCCCGCGTCCAGCGGTGGACCGACGAGGGCTGATGATGATGATGATGTCGTTTTTTTTATGTTTCTTATATCAGATGTACAACAGAAGTGTAGCAGATTTTTACTGATATTTTGATTATAAATCATTTGGATCGAAACAGATCTTCGACACAAACATTCCCGATGTCGTTTCAGAAGGTTCCGATTCCCGAAAGTTGGGATGCTCACGAAGTCTATCGGACTGTAGCCGGTGAGAGCCCGACAAAATCTAGTAGGAGGTACAAAGATAGGTCAAGGGTGAACCGGTCACGCAAACCGAGGCTCCGCTAGCATTAAATAGTAAGCAAACAGCACCTTAAACAATTGCGGGCAAATGATCATTTTGTAAAAAATTAAGTACAGATACGAGCTAGTAATGTTTTTTCTGCGATTTATAAATTACCAAGTCATGGATTTTTTCTTTATCTGCACTGCATTTTATAGTTATTTCACAAACATGCATACAAAAAGTGATCCTATCATAGGGTTCCGGTCCGTTTGTGGTACGGAACCTGCCTGGCACAATACACTCGACTTTACGTTGACCTGAGTCATTAGCTACGATGCTAATGATGGAAAGGCAATTCAGAAAGTTGTTGACCTTTCCTGCTCATACGCGCGAGATAAAAAGCCCGCGTGGGCTTATCATAACTGGATCGAGCTGCGCGCCGGCGAAAGCTCTCGCCTTCGACGCGCCTACGGCCTGCGAGCTGCGGGGCGACCGCTGCCGCCTGGCGGTCGGTGCGGTGGTATTTCAAATAACCTGTGTTTATAGCGCACGGGGAAAAACTATCAGTCAGAGCCTGCGATCACTACCGACGCGCATAGGCATCTACATAACTATTATGTACACGTGTTAGCGAGGGGACGCCCGGCCGTCAGCTGAATACGGCTACAGCGCAGCCTGTCGCTGCATCCTAGCAAATACAATACATCATCACCTCTTATGTGAAGGTAGTTCCGCAGCTAATGATATGTAGACTATGAGTTATTGTAATATGTGGAGCATAAACTGAACAGCACCTGACGCACATTCGTTCGACGAGCTTTTCGGGCAACGGTCTCTCCCGTGTGCCCTCGCGCCTCTGGGGACGTCTTGTTGATAGACCACGCCACTTCAGGGCGACTGCTGCAGCTCGCCGCACCATGTGGCGAGTTCCCTCCCTCTTGTATTGTACTGGGGACGTTACAGAACGTGTATTCGTCACATTCATATCAGTTAGATGTAATTATAACACCTTTGGACGTAAGACGCCACGTCGGCCCGGCCCCGTGGTGTTACTAAAGGTGTAAGGATTGGTCCTGAAAACGGCATTATACTTAATATTTTTTATATATTTAAGAATTGTAACAAATTTAATATTTATATTCTAGAAATACATATAATACAAAAATAGACATCCATGACCTAAACGGGGTTCGAACCCGCGACCGGCGGCAACATTCACGGTTTACCCCAGCTGTGATACCACTGTGCCAGTCGATCTTCGATTGTAACTGACAATATCAATGTTTCACCTTCATGCTATATTTTTCAGTTTATTTTCACCTGTTCACCAAATAACGCTGTCGATATATATTCGAGCTAATTCATACAACTTGTGATTCCCGCGGGTCACTATCGCGTGCGGGGTGCGGAAGCGATATTCGACCGCAGCCATCCGACTTGGCATCACTGTGAGAATTTTGTTATCTACAGTGCTGGCATTTTTTAAATCGGGCCAAACGTGATTAGGTCACAAAAAAAAGATCCTAGTCCAAAATAACGATTTATCTATCTATAAATATGTTTATCAATAGAAAGCTCCTTCTAAACCTATACTTAGTAGTAATTTCATGTCGATAGAGGTGGCCAGTGTTTCAGCATTTGCACTAATATTATAAAGCTGAAGAGTTTGTTTAATTGAACGTGCTAATCTCAGAAACTACTGGTCCGATTTGCAAGTATCGTTCCATGTTCTACAACACTCTGGAATGCTATAAGCTATGTACCATCACGCTGAGTAGTAGATTCGCTGGGAGATTCGGGGCATCTCGATAAAGGCTAATAGCGTTGAGTATATTTTCAACTTTTAAACACAAAGAGTGCATGTTTCTTATTTTTTCGTTAAAATGTATAGTGCAACTAGCCTTAATACAAAATACCCTATTTATCACGCACCCAGTGGACTTTTTTATCGTGAAACAAAGTAAGTAGGAAGTAGGTAGGACTATAAAATTACGTCCCATTATAACGCTTCTTATTGAATTCAGCTTTGGACATTTGATGGTTATGAAGCCTTACAGATTTCAAAAAATCATCAACAAGTAAACAAACACATCACAGTGTTTATACATTGTGGCTATTAATACCCATTTGATTAATACCAAGTATATGGAGTCTTAAAAATTACATTTGGGTCCGTACCTACTTTATGTAATGCAATCACAGCGCTTGCGTTCCCTTTAACACCCCACTCCATTTTTGCAAAATGTGCAAAGTGAGAAAACGATAAACATTATACGATTGTTTATCGAATCCAAATTCAAATGCATTTTTTTTATTTTTCATTGTATAAATGACAGTATCCAAATTCAAATGCATTTTTTTTATTTTTCATTGTAACAGTATTTATGGCCAGAGTATGTACGAGGATGTGTAAACAATCAATTGTCATTCTTTTGTGGCTTGCTAGTACTATTTCTAACTAATTAATTTTTAATAACTTCGAGTCGGTACCTGTCTACGCTTTACATGTCTGTGTGAACCACACTTGCGCACTTATAGCCGGGGCCCAATTGAGAATCAACAGTAGATAATTTAACTGTATCGTCTAGACAAGACGCTCTTGGCAAATTGTACCTGAGTCTGAAGGCTGTCTGTCTGTCAATCTGCAAGTCGGGCCTCGGCAAGGCTGTGTCTGTGTCTATATGTCATGGGCAGTGTATATCTGTTGTCTATATCACGGTTTGTTCAGGTAGGTCATTTCTCGTGTTTTTTTTCGACCGCGTAACGAAACGAAGTGTTATGTTTCGTGTATGTGTGTATGTCTGTTGCATCGAATCGCTTTGTTCCAGAAAGTGTCAACGAAGACAATATAACATAGATAGGGTATCGTGGGAGCGCCAGGCGCCTCACCAGCCGCGCCGGACCGACTTTGCAGTAAAGCAGCAATGGTATGCTTACAAAAAGCATTCGCATTTGAATTAATTTCAAAATACGAGTATTGCAGGGCAGGGCACTTCAAAACCATAGCCAGCCAGATGAATTGACCATTGACAACAATAAGCAATAAAACACCACTAGCATCCCGTAAGTATTTCCCATAAAGTCCGCGCTCCCCTCCGCCTGTCTGGAGGTCAGGCGAACTGGTTCTGGCCTTTGTTTTGGGACCCTGACCTACCTCCCGGCCGCGATGCCCCGCGCCAAGTACAATCATTGCGGATTGTTTCCAAACTTGTTTGCTTTAGCGTTTCTTTGATTGAGCGAGGATATTTCGATGGTCACCTGATGGTAAAACAAATTCCATCAGCTCTACCGTAGAACTGTTCATAGAATATGCGGGAGTTGGTTGTCGCCTTGCTTTTTCCCCCTAGGTTCAACTTCCGTCGAGTTGACTGGGATCCGGAAACCCAATTTTATTCCATATCAAGATTAGTACTTATTTATGTTCAGTTATATGTTACAAATGAAGGTCTATAGCTAAATGTGTACTCGAGAACGGCTGTATTTTTTTTCTCATATTTCCGTTAATGACGTAGCACCCTATCGAGAGCATCCGGAGGTGTCAGCTGTTCCGTGCCCCATGGAGGAGGGAGCGCAACACGTCTGCACGTACACGGTGCGCACCCGCACCCTGCACGTGCATCGGTGATCATCAAGACGCTCTAATGCTCGTTTGTTCACACACCATTTTGTTACTCATATTTCAAATACCCAGCGCCTTATGTAAGTTCTTAAGGAGTAAACTTCACAAAAGTCACGTAACGCACCGGCGTACACCGGTAACACGAGCGAGATGCACCCCCACACCTCCGCGTCCCGCCGGAGGCAGCAGGCCTTGTGGGTGCGTCAACTACAGCGGCTACCCACGCCCAACGAAAGAAGCGCACATTATTTTCGTTCCCGGTAATATTTTACCTGAAACATAGTACAATTGTTTCGTTTGGCGTTATGTCATTAAAAGGGTTCATTGTACATACTTGTAAGAGTTAGGGCAAACGAAATTGAGCATTTAAATGCGCACTGATAAAGGTAGTACTTACCGTTATTTAGAAGTGGAAATAGAAAAACTTTATTTAAGACTATGAGGTACACCATCATACTTTTTTTATGTAATTTTTATATTTGAATTTGAAATTATTAATTGTTTTCAGACTTCGAATTGGCGGGGGTAGATCACTCCAGCACTTAGTGGCGACCTGGAACGGCCCCGGAATGCAGCAGTGTGGTGCAATTTTGTAGTTAGTAGGAACGTTGATCCCCTAGTCGAAAGACCCAGCTGCTTATCTCTGCACTATTTTAATTTACTGAATAAGTACGGTGGAGATTCAGATATAACGATACCAAATAAAATAGTGGTCAGGTGTAGACGTCTACGTTGTTCCATCCTTAAGAGCCGGTCGCTGTTCAAACAGGGAGTAGCGCGTGCGCGGGGAGGGATGTTAAGACAGTATCAGGTAGAAGCGTTTTGTACTCGATACACTAAGTGTCTTGGACAAGCAAGTAGGCAGGGCCCTATGACTAGGTCCGCGTAATTTAGCCTCTTAGGATCTAGGAGGCTCCAGCGATTGTTTGGTGTCCCGTCTGCAACATAGTGACAGTGAAGTAGACGGGAGCACCGGACAACGGTCGCGCCAAGTAATGGTGGTACCGTTAATCGGATCGGCGACAGGTAGCAGTGGCACCGGTCCGAAACCTAATCTGCGATTGCCAATTCACCTGCTCAGCATGGCAATTACGAGTATTTACCTTAAATGGACGACAACAATACAAAATATCTGGGGCTCATCCTTGACGGAGGGTGGACCTACGGGCTACATTTCGTTATGGTAGGACCAAAGGTACTGAAGGCGGCGAGTGCGCTGGGCAGACTCCTCCCGAACCCCTAAGGACCCAGCGCCCCCTGCAAGCAGCTGTACTCCGGTGTCTGTCGGAGTGATGCGCCGTAGGCGCTAATCCCTCACCTTCCGTCTGACGTAGGTGCTCACCGAGCATTGTTGCTTCGGTGAGTATCTGTGTAAGACGGCCCACAGGGAGCCGACGACTCGGTGTCACGATTGTGACGCCGCGGTGGACTCGGCCCAGCACCCTCCACACCCTCGAGGTGTGCCCGAGATGGGCGGCGCTGCGTCACGATCTGACATCAGTTGTCGGAGGGGACTTGTCACAGTCGAGCATCATCGTCGCGATGCTCGGCAGCGACGAGTCTTAATCAGGCGATGGCTTCCTTCTGTGAGACCGTCATGTCCCAGAAGGGAGCCGACGAGCAGGAGAGAGAGAGAGGAGGCTGCCGACGCGGCCTCCCCCGCCGACGACGAATGGGGGTACGAAAGTGGCGCTATCTGCAGCGCCATTAGTAGTGCCCCTGTGTTCCGGGTCTGGCCGGGATGGGAACCCGGTCCACTTCCAAAGACACGGCGTCGTGGGGACTGTCATAGAGTAGCCGGACAGTGTCCGAGGAGGTGAAGTCTGGCCTTTTCGCCGAAGCCAGCCTGTTGCTGGAGGGGTTCTGTTGCCTGCAGATCCGGGACCCTCCACTTATAGTGGCGGAAGGCTCCCATAGGGGTTTAGTTGGTATTGCTACCCAATGGCCGAGTCCAGCATAGGTCTGGGGGTCTACCCGAGCTCCCAGGTATCATGCGTAAATGCATTTCCCTTCGTCACCAAAAAAAAAGGGGGAGGGGGGAAAAGCTGGTAAACTTCCTCGAGAAGGAGGCTGTCTTTTTAATGAACTCTTATTTTAAGAAGAAGCCCCATAGAAAGTGGACATGGCACAGCCCCGATACTGTAACAAGGAACCAGATTGACTTTATTATAAAGGAACGTAAACATATATTTAGGGATATCTCCGAAATCAACATGTTTAAAACCGGAAGTGTAAGTAAGTATACGAGCAGGCAAGCTAAACTCTCAGATGAGATGCTTGGACTTATGAGGGAACGCAGAGCACACGAAGACTTTACGTCTGCTGATGTCAAGCTTATTTCTAAGCAAATCCGCAAACTAATACGCCGAGACCTTCACTGATCAAATACGCAACGGGTTACCGAAGCGATTGAGCAGAATAGAGGGTCGAAGGTTTTTGTGCAGAGACTTGGAAGAAGTCATTTGACAAAGTTTAGGACTGATTCTGGGGTTACCGTTTCTTTTAAGCCTAGGATCTTATGTGAGATCGATAAGGCGGAAAGGTTACGGGGAAGGACGGAATTACAGCCGACCTTCTTAGGGCAAAGCTAAAAAAGATTTTTAATTTTGTCCTTCAGCGGGGTGTACCTCCCAAGGCATGGCTTGGAAGTGACTTTGTTTTATTTTTAAGAAACGTGACTAATCACTTCCTCAAAATTACAGACCAATTTCACTTTGTGGCCAAATTTACAAGTTGTTCACAAGCTTGACGAATTCCAGCCACCGGTGCATGTTGGGTTTCGCAGAGGATTTAGCACCATAGACCACATTTTCACCATAAGGCAAGTTGTACAAAAGACACATAATACAATCAGCCGCTGTGCCTTGCATTTGCGGACTATGAAAAAGCAATGCGATGTCAGGTCAATTGACAACATGTCGAATTACTGGGAGCATTGTATGACGCTGCTTTTATGGCCATTTCGGATGGTCAAGCGAGGCCAATCCAATTGCATCGAGGGTGCTAATGGTTGATCTCATTTCCCCAAAACTGTTTACTAATGCTTTGGAAGTTAAGTTTTAAAGTTTTAAAGACGTCCGTCTTTAATAATTTTAAACTGGGAAGAATGCGGCACAAACATAACGATATCGTTGTGTTGGCCGAATGCCGGCCGAGCATGCAGGAATTGTTGCACAGTATAAATGATTCCTCTCGACGTGTTAGCCTTAGGATGAACTTGGACAAGACAAAGGTCATGTTCAACGAACACGTTCTTCCTAGGCCGCTGACGTCGATGCTGCTATTCTCGAAGTCGTAGACGAATATGTCTACCTCGGGCAACTATAAAAATTAGGTAGATGCAACTTCGAGAAGGAAGCCGATTGAAGGTTTCAGTTGGGTTGGGCAGCCTTCGCCTATACCGTAGAGTTTGAAGACAAAAGTCTTCATTCAATACATTCTCCCCGTGATGACCTACGGGGCCGAAATTTGGTCTCTTAGTTTCGGACTGGTCCGTAAGCTCAATGGGGTAGTGAACGTGCTATGTTGGGTGTTTCTCTCTCCGACAGAATTCGTGACGAAGCCATAAGGCAGAGAATTAAAGCATCAAAATCACACGTCACACCACTCAGAAGAACCGATGGCAGATGGGCTAGTAAGGTTCTGAGGGAAGACGATGTCCGTGCAGTAGCTGCTCCGAGAGGGATGCGAGTAGCAGGAGATCAGTCGACTTGGCGTTCATTGAAAGAGGCCTGCGTCCAGCAGAGGACCGATGAGGGCTGATAATGATGACGATGATGATGATTACTGTTATTTTGTTATTGTGTTCGATGCATATCTTTGCTTTCTATCGTTGTCATTGTGGCCAATCTTATCTATCATTTCTTTCTGTCATCAAAAGAAAGAGTTGGAAGGGAGGAATCTGTGGCCGGGAACAGAGCTCTAAGCGTCAGAAGGAGAGCACGTCTGTTTGCCGACCTTCACGCCTCCGCGATACATGGAACTGTTGGAATAATATTTGTAGCTGTTAGTGCTGGCTATATAACATCAATATTAACATGTAATATTTATACAGCTCTTCTAAGAGCTCGTACTTTAGTATAAATATTTAATACCTTTTTTGCACTAAACTTTGTTTAAAAGTAACTACGCGCTCGGTGTCGCCGGTTTAACCACATGCAGAAAAGAATAGACTAACATTGCTTTATGTACTATTGAGTGCACTTAGAGGTAATTACTGAGGAAAAATTGATTGTCACGTCTCACGACATGACGAGAGCTGAAGGCAGAATAGCAAGAGCAGCGCAGAAGAGCCTCGTTCTTAAGTAAAGACAACGATGTAATTGCTGGTCAAATTTACGGCGGTGTGTAATTAAATCTTCATAGAGATACGAGACGACGATAGAGATAAGGACGGACCCGACAGAAGATAGATACGAGACGACGACAGAGATAAGGACGGACCCGACAGAAGATAGCTTTCTTAGGACCTACAGGTCACGAATCTTTCGGATGATCCTGAATGGAATAAGAGAAAGTTCGTTCAAACTGCAAGGCTACCTACAAGAAGGACGGACGTCACGGTGGGCGTACCACGGTATTGCTGGAGTGCTTATCAGCTGTTCGTGAAAAATTGGTTGGCCTTGGTCGTGTCTACATTGGCTGGGACGAAGCTGATGTATGCGACTACCTACATATCACTTGCTGCAACAATATGGACACCCAGAGAAATACTGTATGGCAACTGAAATGGTATGCGGGAAATGCGGAGATACTGGAAAATCATAAAGCCGAATGTCAGACACAAAATAAGTGCTGCGCTACCTGCAAGCGCTTAAAGCGTAAAGAGGCAAGCGCTCAGGTAACTAACAAGCTCAAAGGACAGCTCAATCTTCAGGGATCGGAGGCTGCCACACCTGAGCTGCTTGTTATTGCCGGTAAAATGAACTTAGATTTCGTTCTCGTTCAAGAGCAGTGTGCAACTCTGGGCATAGCAAGGCCGTTTCAGTGTAGAGCTACTCCGAAAGCTGGGATTTTGGTAAATATTGACAAGATTGCGTTTACGCTGCTACACCATCTGAGAGGGGTAAATTGGGTCTAATTTCGATCGGCGCTATGCTTGCGAATGGGTAAACTAGACTCAGAAAACCAGCAAATGAAGTTGCGAAGCAGTTTAGTGAAATCCTTACGCAAACTGCCAAACGATACCTTCGATATGGCAAGGATGAGGAGTTCAGGGGCTACGAATGTGAAGTCCGTCTCTGGACCGTCTGCGCCATAAAGTCGAGGCCGTAGGACGATGTTTGCAGAACTCGAGGCTAGGAAATCCCAGAGGCGATATCTCACTGCAGGAAGCCCTACGTTTAGCCAGACAAGAACACAAAGTGACCATGAAGGACACTGAAATTAAGCATTTTATATTGCCGATATATTGCCAAGACGGAAAATCTTTGGGGTTTGGCACACTGCCGCGACTGGTATGAAGAATGTCATTGACGGCTGAAAACTCCTAAAAGGTTATTCTGACAACATCGAAACTGCTATGCATCAGCTCCTGTACTCCCTTTACCCAGATGATACAACAGAAACCGACAACAACGATGTTGGACAATAAAAAATGCATCAGTGCGGCGTCATCGATAAGTGCGACTTGCGGCTGCATGCTTTCCTTCCACATATAAGTACGTCCAGCATGTGTTTTAGGACATCTCCGGAACCTTCGATAATGCATGGTGGCCAATGATACTGTTAAAAGCAAATGCTGCCGGCATCTCTCCGAACATCTATCAGACTCTCGTAAGTTATTTCTGTAACCGTTATTTTGGCTTCACAGTTGGCCACTGCACGCTTTGGAAGGTTTCCACAACGGGATGTCCCCAGGGTTCGGTATTGGGCCCCACACTATGGAAACTCCTCCTGGACGATATCCTTAAATTGCCGGGACCAGAGTGTGTAAGCTTTGTGGCATACGCAGCCGTTTGACGCCTGCGATTATCGAACATAAATGTTTCACGATCTCGAATAGTTGATCGGATTGGGGGATCCGTAATTGGCTAACATTTTTCGCAGCCAAGTCCTAGACTATGGCAATTAAAGATCGTTGTAAAAGCGGACCGACCACTAGGATGGATGGTGCCTCGATCGCGAGTGTATCTGTGACCAAAGTGCTTGGAGTACACGTAGATACCTTTGCGCTGCATGCGGTTTTGATAGGCAGGAAGGCCGCCAGCTCGTTCGGGAAAGGTCTCACGTGTCTCTACCTCCTCGTGGAGTGTGAAATACCGGGCACTTAGGTTCCTGTACCACGGAACCTATATAGTAATTCTGACATATGCTGCAGCGTTTTGGTGTCAACGCTCTTCACCCAAAGACCAGCTTTGATTTTATTGACGGAGCATGCAGCAGTGCGGCGCTACCAATATTGGCCGGCGTTCTGCCTGCCGACCTGGACATTCTTCGAGCGGGACGCTTGCAGGAGGAGTGCGTAGGGCCCAACGGCCAGGAGCGCAAGAAAAAGAAAAGCGCTGTCGCGGACGACGTCTGGGCCGCGTGTGCCGACGGGAGGGAGCTGTGCTGCTTTTTTCCAAAGTTACAACGCGTCTGGCATATCCATGGGTGGGATCTGAGTACGTTATTTCGCAAACACTAACAGGGCACGGGTGCGTTAGAGGTCGCCTTGCGGTCATGAAGCTGAAACCAGAGTCCATGTACTGTGGGAATGTGACTTGTAGAAAAACGAGCGAAACATCATGTTGGACGGCATGCAACGGAAGACAGTGGGCCCTGGGAGACGCAAGGACACATCGGCAACTAGACACCACTGGACCCCATTCAGGGCAAGTGGTGTGAGGCACCCGCGGCATACCGTAGTGACGGATAAGAGACCGACGACACAGAGGGGTTGTCCTGCACCGCAGAACATTCCCGCCAACTTCGGAACAGTGCAACGGGATGAGATTCCCATCCCCGCCCCTCGTCCCGTGTAATGCTGCTCTTTAGTTCACTCCTCTTAAAAAGGGGTGCAAACAGCTGCGGTTGCGATTCCTTTGGCATCGCCTGAGGTGATGGGGTGACACCTTAGGCTCCCGAGCCCCACCGCCACCACAAGGTTGATGGAGCACCACAATCGAATGTTCAGTACATGACGATGATGCTGTCACCGAGCGGTCAAGTGGGACGGAGGTGTTGTATTCACTCAACGTAGGCATTATATATGATAATTTACATATTATCAACTACACCGACATCGAAATAACAAGAAAGGAAATATGTCAAGATATTGTGAGCCCTATATCCTTCACATATAAAGTACATAATGTGTTGAATCTGTCTGGCAGGATTGACGTTTTAACATTACACGCGTTTTACTAAAATTGATGAATTAGGTTTAGTTGCAATAGGAGTCAAATTATTTGCTTTTTCTTGGTAATTACAGGTATTTGAGGAATGCTAGCTCGATTGTGTAACGCAGATCATTGATTTAAAAGTAGGTACCAATAACGTATGTGCGTTTAAACGTTACTGCTGCATGGCAGTCTAAATTTTATGTCGCTATAATAAAAAAACACTAAAAAAATAGTATAAATTAATTATTTACATACGATGAACACGCTTGTGCCGTTTTTTATGGCACGCAACCCTTCATGCGCGTCAACTACTGTATAGTTTACTGCGTTACGGAACAAATGTGCTGGTTTTCGGAAATCACGAGTTTATGATCATAATGGCTTATAAATCAAGTAGGCTCTGCATACCGAGAAGATAATCATCATCAGCCGGACGACGTCCACTGCTGAAAATAGATGTCTCCCATAGAGCTCCACAGGTGACGGTCACGAGCCACTTGCATGCAGCGGCTCCCCGCCACCTTAGCCGAGTCATCAGTCCGCGGGTCGGAGGCCGCTACCACTACGCGTCCCGGTGCGGGGACGCAACCCGATAACTTTTCGTCCCTATTCGCTAATTATTTCTGCGAGTAATTTGGCCTGCCCATTGCCACTCAGCTTGTTGATTCTCTGAGCCATGTCGATTACCCCGGTTCTCTTGCGGATTTCCGTATTTCAAGCCATATCTCTAAGAGAAACACCAATCTTGCTTAGCTCTTTCGATAGAAGAGAATATTAATAGAAAAACTTGCACGCACTATCTCCAACCACTCCGTACCTATTGCCTCATATCACCGCATAAAATAACTGCCAATACACAATATAATCACAATCTAACTAATTATAAACTAAATGGCGGCAAAACGACAAGGAAAAAACACATTAGAGCAATATGACCTAACTGTTAACTCCCAAACGAAGCTGCGGTTAGCATTTCCTTCCTGCTCCAGATACCGTATCGGCCAGCACCAGCACTCGTTACAGCCGACCTTCGGATAAAGGGGGTGCGGGAACACATCAATGGTTTCAGCTCGCTTCAGTAAGCTATTGTCCTTCCTTCTTTATATCTACAGTTTTTTCTGACGTGAACTATGCCGTAGCAGCCAAGAGAAGACCAATACAGCTTCATCTCATCTCATCATCACCATATAAGTACTTGTCGGGTGACGAGACTCAGTTTAAGGTGGAAAAGGGCCGACTTCCCTGCTCACTCTGCAGCAGACAGAAGAAAGAAAGAAAGAAATAGATTTATTTGCCAGAATAAGAGAATAAAAATAGGCGTTTAACACAGGGTGTTTCCAACATACTCTGCCATTTTGACGTGCAAATATCTTAAACACAATTTATAACAGCTATCTACTTAAACAAATTTTATACATCTTGCATACTATTAATGTTTACAATTTATTAATTTAATATTTTATGTCAAATTACAATAATGAATGTCAGCATTTAATTACAAATAAAAAAAATATAAGAAACAAGTTATATTATATTATTCTCCATTTAATACAAAAGGGTAATTAATTATTCAATATTTAATATATATTACAATTATTTGATATGACCAATTGGTCATTAAGAAATTATTTTACGTAAAAATATAATTTGTCTGGCAACAACTTAAATAAATAATTTTGAAATCAAGGGACGGTCATATTGTAAGTGCTATACGATGGTATATGATTGTGCATCTGAATTGCTGAGCAGAGAACATTCCTCCCAAGCAGAGCTATCCGTTGTCAGGGTGTATTTTATTGTTATATCTGGATCCTTACGTACAAAAATGCAAATTAATAAATGTATAGGCATAAATGTATGTAGCAAGGAATTGGCAATATTTTAATACTTTTAAATAATGGCTTACAGCTGTCATACAATCAGCATTACACAAATTTCTAATACAACGTTTCTGTGCTTTCAGCGCTAAATGTGCGTCAGTCGAATTTCCCCAAATAATAATTCCATATTTGAAGAGAGATAATGCGCATCGGGATACGGGATAGATGCATCCCGATAAAAGCATTACGAACTACAGGCGGCGAGGAATTGTATGGCGAGCTGAATTATCATCTTCAGCAGGACGTCATCCACTTGCTGGATATGGGCCTCATCCCGAGAGCGTTACAGGTCTGTGTCAGATGACACCTCTAAAACACATTCAACTCGACCACGCACACACACGACCAATGAGATGATGATGACGAAAATGTGGACCTGCTGTGCCCCGCCGTTTCAGTTGCTAAAGGAATGGTTCATTGATCGGGTGGCAAAGTAATGTTTATATTATTCGAAATTATTATATATCTGTGCCAAAATTCACCAAAATGCGTTAAGTATGTTTTTGTGAAAGAATAACAGACACACATACAGACTTTACCGCCACAGTTGCATATTAAAACCTGCCTCGGGAGTCGCTCTCTCCAGGGAAGATAGCCACATGAAAATTAAGTACACTTTGCAACAATCGATCGCATACAGACATCCTATAAGTTTATACATGTTATAGACCAAAATCCGCAAAAGCTGTCTGTCTGACCTAACTATCTGCAATATTTACATTTTTAAGGCAAACTCAATCTTCTTACAGAAGGTAGTCGAGTGGAAGAAACGAATTTACCAGTGGGGTGTGGCCACTGGTAAATTCGTATCTTCGCGTTCGCACGTTATTATTATTATTATTATTATTAATAATATTATTATTTGGACACTACATAATCTTTCAGTTGTTAATATTTTATTCAATAAAATTCCAGAGGTTATGCAAATGAATTTCCCACGCCCACCGTTGGGACTGGGTCTGACTCACGATCGAATCGCACCGGGACTATGTTGTAATGTAGCACTAGCACGGTATCTTACGTCATTCATAAATTACATGTAAAATTTTAAAATTTAAATGAATGAAGTGTTCAATGGAAATCCCAAGTGGTGACACGCGGATGTCCGTGGGCGCATGTAACAGGTATTACT
Source organism: Eumaeus atala (assembly GCA_017140195.1). Taxonomy (NCBI): domain Eukaryota; kingdom Metazoa; phylum Arthropoda; class Insecta; order Lepidoptera; family Lycaenidae; genus Eumaeus; species Eumaeus atala. The sequence goes on along the minus strand of JAFELO010001008.1, from coordinate 186,059 downwards.
AATTAAAAGCAAGTACTGTAAACGGATATAGTTATTCCAGTAGTAGGCAGGTGCGGGAAGCCAGGAGATGTCGAGTTCGTACCCTGGGTCGGAGGGTGACTGGAAGTTTGGAGTGGCTTAAAGTCAGGCACAGGAGGTGCCCTGCTTTAAGCTGTCGGTCCTGCGCCTCGGTGATGTCGAACTGCCGTCCCAGCTGAACCGAAAAATATCCGAGGGTGGAGAGTGTGTCGTAGACACTTATATTCAATAATATTTCCTGCGTCGTTGATTAGGCTTACTATACTATACGGGGGCAAACGACCCTCTGACATCCGCACAGTTGACATGTAGACGTGTTACCATCGCGGACGGAAACACACAAACCTCGTGGTATCACGACAGCACAGCGTAACTTTGCGTCACTCCAGGACAGTATCATGTGAACGGGAGATACTTCCTTGTCCACGCCAGCTCAGTGCGGCTGTAATGTAGCAAGGTATTACCTCTTAAGAAACCTTTCATTCATAAAGTACAACTGGTTTTCCACCCGCGAGTTCATTTCGGCAAAAAACGTGACACTACTTTATCCGCCCATAGACATCAACATAATTATTAAGTAGACGTATTGCCCTCCCCTCCTTCCGTCCAATGGGCTCATAGTCCCCACAAAATGCAACAGCATAGCTGTCACTTGCGGCGCTACCATGTGAGCGAGAGGCGCCTCCCCGGTCCTGCCGACCCAATTCTACCCCTTCACTTGGCACCGCTTCTCACTTAAATTCCGTCATATTTTCCGTTTTAGAATTTTCCATTTAACATTTATTTATCTTTGTACTTTCCCTTCATTATGCCGCCTGTATTCAACTTCCTCTCGGCACGTGCACGTCTGACGTCATAAGTGTACATAAATATGCGTGAATGCAGATTTTTAATGAATCGCGGCATACCATAGGGGATTCTACGGGAAATCGACATGGAGAAATTTGAGTTGATGTTAATTAGGGCCTCGTTACGTTCATGGAGTTTAGTCATTAAAAACGATTGAAGGCCGTATGAAAGAAATATGAGCATTAATTTCGTGTAAAAAAGCGATCGAGCAGCCGCCAGAGTAACACCAGCGTAACGCTGTACCAGCAGCTATAAAATATTCAAATGATCACAGTTTCCGGCTGTCCTAACTGCTTAAATACACAAACCGACAAACGTATCTTTAACAACAAAACACTGAATGTGGGGCCACTTTTCACAAAGGCCACAGGAAAGGCCTAATATGTGTACGCCATTATGCCCCCACACGTGCCGTGGCGCGACACACTCTGCTATTAGACACGCTCATAGACAACGGCCAGTACTTTTTTTTACAATTTATAGATTTGCCTTTGAAGACTGTCTCGTCTGAGGGAAAATAAAAACGTAGCCTCATCAGCTTCATCTATTTAACGTTTTTCTCATTCGTCTGCCCCTTCATACTATTAAAACATATTTTATTTCCAGGCCTTGAAAAGCAATAATCTTTTAATGAGAGGTCTTGGACATGGATATATTCTGTCTTTGGATATATTCTGTGTACATCAGTCCAGTAGTGCGTGTGCTTAAAGCACTTAGGCCTCATTCGCACGTGAGATTTTTTATTTGAAATGGAGCATATTTTGAGCCGCCATACATCTTTTTACATGACAGGAAAAAGCGCCGACGTATGAACAGAAAATTGGCCCTATACGTCGTAGATGTTAACGCGCCTCTAAAAAGCTCTCGTGCGAATGGGGCCTTATGGGCGAACGGTGCACCATTCCATTTTTTATATTTATTCCTCTGTCACTTCTAGTAAGAGGTAGTGCCTTGCTGCATTGCAGTTGAATTGGTGTTGGGGGTTGTGACCGGCACGGCCGATCATCATCATCATTAACATGTACCAACTATCACACTTTATCTCTGCCAAAACGAAACATATGAACCCTGTAAACTACATCATCTCACAGACATACACTCGCCCTGTAGACACGATGGCTACAAAACAGTATAATCCAATACATCCCTACTCACTTTTCTTTTGTCCGAGAAACATACACACTAAGTTTACAATTAAATGTTCAATAAACATGGTTGCTGACATCAGTCACGATTTACATATTACGTAAATCACTTTACAACATAATTGCACACCTCTGTGAATTCCACGTAGATATAAATACTAAATAACTCATACGCTTTAAATAGAATACAAATAAGATAAGATATAGACTATCAACTCGAGGCAGTACCGTTATCCTTATAGTAAATTACGCGGGCGGTTCGAGGAGACAGCCGCCGTATGAGAAACATTTAAACAGCGTCATTACATTTCAATTCGACAGGTTATGCGAAAAACTGTTACACGGCACATTGAAAAAGCCCCACGTCACAGGGAGTTATATTGAAATAATGCACTTTTAAATTGGTAAGGTTATAGTGACGTCAAGTCGCATTCCATCTATGAGGAAGGAACGCGGCCGGTTCGCGGAACGCACAGTTGCACTATTTATACATATGACAATTTCTTATGTTGTCATTCGGGACCAATGATACCGAACTAAGCCTTAATAACATATATTTAAGGTCGATGTCTTGCCTACGTTGTTGCGAATGGTACGATAAGTTTGCAAAGTTTGCGCGGGAAAACGTAGCGCATAGGACGCCAGTGAGTCAACCGGCGTGGCGTGGCGGTTTCAATGCATTCGTGACATAATTTCAAATTCGCCAACGGAATTTAACGTCATAACACAAGTTTAATTTAAGTCGGCTTAGTCATTAAGATAACCGGATTCTGTTGTACGCCATTGACAATGTTTCGCTACGCTGCAGAGTGCAACAGTTAATGTGACTATAGTAATACGGTCTTGGAACGAAATAGTTTAGTACCTACTTGTAGAAATAATAATGATTCAACGTATTTTTCTGTGGTGTTGCAGGAAAATGCATTCATGCGTTACCACCAGTAGGTACCTACTGAACCCATATGCGGGGTTTCAGAGTAAAACTAGTCGAATAGTTTTTGACAAGGGGTTACATTGAAACATTTGGCGAAATTTCTTGGAAAAAGATCTAAATTTTTTCCCTCTTTTACAACCGACGCCCATAAAAATTATCATTGTTAATACCATGCCAGTGCGCTGCCCGTCTTCCTATCCTCCCAATGGGTCATCCGATACCTACAAAACGCACGAACCGCGATATCCGCCACATTTAAGGCAGTATCAGATAAGCGAGAGGCAGCTGACAGCTCCCCTACCGTGCCGGACCTATTCGATTGCAATGCAGCAACAACCGTTCTTATTATTAAAACTATATGTATCTATACACGTAACGTTTTATCGACATCGGTTTTTCACTGTCCTACGATGAACTAAACAAACCATAAGTTTAATTACCGATTTACCAAAAAGTCTGCAACTATCTTCACGACGAAGCGAAATTTGATTTACAGATTCATAAGCCTGCGAAATACAGCGCAGCTTACACCCGACATATTTACAGATTCATAAGCCTGCGAAATACAGCGCAGCTTAGACCCGACATATTTACAGATTCATAAGCCTGCGAAATACAGCGCAGCTTACACCCGACATATTTACAGATTCATAAGCCTGCGAAATACAGCGCAGCTTAGACCTGACATATTTGCAGATTCATAAGCCTGCGAAATACAGCGCAGCTTACACCCGACATATTTATAAAATCGATGGTTTTGTTTCACGAAGGGATGAAGTGTAAACAGGCAAACAGAGCGCTCCGACCGCGCCTAGCGCGTGTTCCACAGTGTTTTCTTTACCTTTCTGTTTTCCGCGGAATTAGAAAATAAGGAAAGTATATTTTCTGCATTTTTAGTATACCGAGTATTGAATTTTTAAGACAACTTTAATACTTAGAGGACACTTGCTTTAGTTTGTTAAGAATACTAACAAGATAACGACTTAAAGATTTTGAGTGACTAAGTTTCATAGATGAGGTTAACGCGTACAATTACACACGTAACGTAAAAAAACATTAAAGTTTCACGAGCGGTCGAAGTAACCCGTTCTGAGTCCTACGTCCACTACCACATCTAAACAAATGGTAGCAAGCCTAAATAAATCCTCGTGCTATTGGAATAAACATCTTCAGTGGTAGACACCGCACATACCGAGGACGGCTGCATTATTCCGCAGAAAATGAAGCTGAAACCGCGGTAAAATCTAGTCATAATATTTTTATTATTTACAAATCTTTTCCATGCTTCATTTCACTTTCCTAGCGCTAGTTTTCTTTTTTAGTCTAGTCTCCTAATTTCTCTCCTAAATCCTACCCTTACGAACTTCAGGTGCTTATTTCTAAATAAGCAAGAAAATTTAGATTCGTAGCGGCATTCGCATAAAAGTAATTGTATACGTTAAACCAAGTGCTGCCAATTTTTACTCCTGAACAGTCTTTGTAGATATAAAAGTAGTTGTATATGTTAAACCAAGTGCTGCCAATTTTTACTCCTGAACAGACTTCGTAGATATAAAAGTAGTTGTATATGTTAAACCAAGTGCTGCCAATTTTTACTCCTGAACAGGCTTTGTAGATATAAAAGTAGATATACGTTAAACCAAGTGCTGCCAATTTTTTATATTTTGTTATTTTAAACATAAGATGAAATATGCATGAAGCTCCTCGTGGTTACCGTTTCTTTTTTTTTGTTTTTTTTTTTTGAAATTGTATTGTAATGCACAGTCGAGATCTTGTACGAAGGTCGTGCGGTTTTGTGCATACATTTAAGAAACAAAGGGTCTATTTAAGATCCTTCTATGAAGATGCCAAAACGACCTGCAACTAGGAACAACTTAACAACTAATGATTGCCTGCTACTTGTTATCATCTCATTAGCTGCTCGGTCTGCCGCTGTTATGTTCTCCAGGCGAAGAGAAGGAGAATATTTGGTGCCTTTTGAGTCTCGCATGACAAAAAAAAATTATCATTACACACCCTTGAGACGTTTGAGTATGTTTAAACCAGGACACAAATAAAAGCTGTGTTGCAACATTTGTAATTATTTGTCCAGAAATTTGTACACTGTAATAAACTAGCAGGCTCTCACGGTTGACCGCGTTCTCCGACCCTAAAACGCTCCCTTAAGAGAGTTCGAGTTTACCCTAGAGTTTGTTAAAATACGTTCTTAGCTGATCCCTTCGGAATTGAAATTTGGCCGTACCTCTCGCTCACATGTTAACGCCGTAAAGGGACAGCTTTGCTGTCACGTTTGGTGACATTTGTGAGTAACCGGTGACCCATTGGAGGGGAGGGGGCCAAGTGGACAATGCATTTGCATAATTATGCATATGCGGATAATTATGTGCGTTGCTCGTTGTCCCCATATAAAACCATCCAACGTGTTAGCAGTAGCGTTAACTAACACTTTTTCACGTGCCGGCTCATCTGAGGATATTAGAAGACCGATGACGGTGCATATTTCAGTTGACACCAGTTAACCGCATCATAAATTGATCGGGGCCAATGACCCGGGCTCTTTACCCATAACCTCAGGCGGGAGTGACGAACTTTTGACGTGTCAATTTTTTTGCCCAATTTTGGATGGAAAGTGGTTGTCAGGGCGGTGGTCGGTCAAACTGATATATAGTAATATCAATCAGTATTGTACCAATTGCGAACGGACAGACACAGCGATATGGCTGCGTTGTAGCCGAATGCTGCCCAGGTGCGTCCTCTCGCTCATGTACTTTTCGTGTGGTTTGTGAATGTTGGCCTATAGTAGAGACGGACGAAGGACGACTCCGCGCAATACATACCGACGCGACATTATGAACAAATATTTTTTTTTATAGTATAGGGGACAAACGACCAATCGGAGCCTTTCCACGACTAACGAAACCCATAGACATTGTCATAATTATGCCGATACGTTGTCCTCCTTCTCACCTCCTCCCCGAAGGTGCCTCCCCGGTCGTGCCGGCCCAATGGCGTTGCATAGGAGGATGTAGTGCCATACACCATACATGGCAATCAAAATCTCTTTAAATGGACGCGATGATTTGCAAGTAATCAACTACTACATACTTAAGAGGCCCATTTGCAGAGAGTGAAGAGGGAGCGAGAGGGAAGATGTGAGATGTCATCCGGTGCCGGTAACGTACTGTACATCGGAGATCATAAAGAGCTCGCCCGACACAGCGCCAAGCTCATCACTGCAAATGTATCGATTTATTCTAATCACGACGTGTAGTGATGCGCCGTACCACTTGAGTTATCGATAAGAAATCAAAACTGTCTGCCAGCTCCGACACGCCGTTGTAATTTATTGGAAAATATATGGCTCCAAAGGTGCGCAAGAGGTGTAAGCGACGTATTCGTATCGTTTTACACGTTACGCTGGACTTGCTCGATTGTTGTTTCACACTATGTATTCCTCGTATTTTTTTCATATCACGCGCCATAAATTGTTTCTTAATGAGTATATTCTACTGTTAAAAAACCAACATGTAATAACTGCATAAAACCATTTCCAATAAAGTGTACAATTTACTTTAAAATCGATTAATCTGTATAACAGCCTGTTAAATAAATGGTTCGTCCGTGTCCTAGTCACGTTGGATGCCTGCGGTGCACTAAGGCCCCGTAAGAAACCTGCCAGTCCCACCTGAGTAACATTCTGTCAAGCATGCCGCACGCCTTAAGCAGGGCCTAACGCAAGTTGTATTGAGCCCGGTTTTGTGAAGAAGACAATGAATTATAAGTAATAAATGTTAATAAAAACGGAAAAAGTGGATCCTTGGAAACTACCAGCTTCTACAAATACCCACACAACCAGTAAATATGAAAATAGGTTATGTATACTTTTCGGTTTTATGTGAGCTGACCCCTTTCACCGGCAAGGCTGCCAAAGACAGCTTAAAATACTCAACTCTATAGACCGGAATTATACTGCGCCGCCATCTACATGTCAGCTACCATTCGACAAGTACTTAAAGGTTACTGCTAGTAGGAGTGTAGCACCAGCACATACCCACTACGGTACTACTGTACTACTGCTACTAATCCAATATTAAACGGATTAGACATTAAATTTTCTTTAACCGGCCTCAACTTTTGCGCCATGGCGAGAACGCGACAAGTTTTATTTTTTATTCATTTTAAAATTATATTTTTGTTATGATTGAAAAGTGAAAACTAGGTACCATATTATACGAACAGGTTTCTTACAAATAGGTCAAGTTCCACGTCTATAAAACTTGATTCGACACAAAATACGAGTTTTAATATAAAATTTAAATGGCATAATTGGTTATGCAAAGCGTATCTATGAAGTATCGTATTTCGTAACTCGCAAGAAAAACCATACATTATCGCTATTAGCATTATTTTAATATTGTATTGCCGCGAAGGAAGAAGCAAATTCCTAAGAAGGAACTGATTCGCAATTGCAGGCAAGGTCCTTTAATAAATAAATAATACGTTTTATTCATTACTTTTATAATTAAGATCAAGATATGCACAAAATGAAGGATGAGAAATACTTGAAATTTTATAAATAGTAGATATATTTAAATCATTTATTTTGTTATTATTATATTATTCTGTCGTTATATTTGTTTCTGTTGACTATTTATACATAATAATTTTATATACCGAAAATAAAGCTATCCCAAGCAATAAATAAGATTCTGAAGAAATGAAAAAACAGGAAGGTCCCTTTAGGGTAACCTTAGGCGTATCAAGAAAATCAAAAAGCAGGGAAAGATTCAATCTTCTGGCGAGAAAACGTCAGATAAAGATGATGAAGGTCAAGTTTTACTTTCTATTGACGAGAAATTATGAAAAAGATAATGACAATGATGACGTTAGGTGCCCAGTTTAGGTAGGCACGTTTAGGTAGGCACGTTTAGGTAGGCACGTTTAGGTAGACACGTTTAGGTAGGCACGTTTAGATATCAGAAAAGGCTTAAATTGATAAAATGCTCAAACTGTTTCCAATAGAACTGAAGATTGTGTGGGACATAAGTAAGTTTTATTTGCGTCAGTAACGATTAATAAGAGCTTGATTAGACATTCAAATTACGACTGACAATTATTTGTAAACATACATTTGCTTACAGCTCGTAAACTGTCTCTGTTCTCGAGAAAAAAGACGATATACTTCACTTGTTTTTTTATTGTACAGGGGACAAACGAGTAGCTGGAGCGTTTCAACGACTACGGACACCCCTGAACATCCACATAATTATGCCGGTGCGTTGCCCTCCTTTTCACATCCTCTCCCCCCCAATGGTCCAGCGGCTACTCACAAACCCCACGAAACGCGGCACCGTAGGTGTCACTTTACGGTGGTATCAAGTGAGCGAGAGGTACCTCCCCGGTCGTGCTAGCCTAATTCCGTTGCATAGGAGGATGTAGTGTCATGCGCCATGCATGGCACTATCTCCTCCATACTACCTCTTACAACGGCTTTTCTCCGGGGTTTATTGTAAAAATAATAAGAAATTGGCGATTGTTAAAAATAATAAAGCAATGTTTCAAGTTTTAGACGAAGTAATAAATAAAACTCTGACATTTCAATGAATTAATTATTATTTTTTTGCAATATTCGGACATTATTTGGCGACTGTACATTACAATGCCGCATCAAGTTATTTTTTTCCGTGTCCCACAGTTCATAAAAAAATATAAACGATCATACGTGTTTTATATCTAAAACATTATAGAACTCGCGTGTTCTATTTCCAAATTGAAAAAAAAAACCATAAAAACAAATGTATCGATAACATTACTGATTTTTTCTTGTCCCATCACTATTTATAATATTTTAGGCGTCGTTTCCCATGTCAATCTCGCAACATGAATCATATGACTTGCGCATTGGACTGGCTCTATAAACTGCGCTCTCGCCGGTCACACTTATCGTCATCCGCGTACAATCATACTCCGAAGCGCTAAACTTGCTGCAAACACCAATTGCCATTTTTAGTTACATATTAGTTCAGGTAGGTGGCTGGTAGGTATGTTATTGCTGTGGGTGTACCGAGGATCTCGATTTAACAATAAGACAAAAGGAAAGTGTAACAAATGATGTCTAAGGCCCGCGGGAATGAGATGATAAAAATATGAGCAGTAAAATCATATGAAAATTTAAACGCTCAGCAGCTTAGTCTCTAGCGCTCCGTTCACTTTAGGATCATGCACGTTTTACGGCGTAAAGCGCATTTGGAGGTGATACATGTAGTATCCACATAGTATAGATACTTGTTAAATAAAATAAAAAGGGGCAACCTTTGCTTGCATCCGTGGCTATTGACAACGAAAAGCTTCCGCTTTGTCCCCACGAACTATAAAAAAATCCCGGTTCACGTCAGCTCTCTGCAACGCAACAAGAGCACATTACACAGCCAGACGGGCCACAGCTTGGCAGCTCCCACGAGCGTTTTATCAGGTTAATGACGGCATTTATAATCTATAAAGTCTCTGCCTAGATATAAATATCTGAGTATACGTGATTCAGACGGCGGCCTTGAGCCAGCACACCGCGGCGCCCACGCCGGCGATGGGACTACACTACTGACCCATATTAAATGAGCATGGCATTTAAATGTGGCGTAGTAGCTTTGTAAATAATATTGTGAGGAATTGACACAAGATGGAAGTGAAACTTCAGCAGCCGGCGAGGCATATCGTTGTCAGACGTAGTCGTGACGTATTTCAGAGTTGCGGATCTCAAACGTTTTTAAGCTTCACATCGACTAGTTGCGCTGTGTGGTTTTGTCCCTCTATTCGATGTAAATTATCACTCCCTTGGACAGGTGGCAGACCAAATTTCAACTGGATCTGTCAGTACCCAGTGTGCTTATTTTTTTTAAATATTTAAACCAGGGAAGGGAAATGATTTTAAAACCTATGTATGTGTGGATGTTTCGAACGTAGCGCACAGAAACTGCTGGGCCAACTTTAACAATTGGCGAGGCTTCAATCAAAAAAATTCAAAAAAGTGAAAACTTAAGTTTTAAAGGTAGTTTTAAGTTTTCACTTATATGTTATACATTTTATAACGACGTGACACGTCTCTAAACATTGTAAAAATTGTTTATTATCAAAATAAAAAAAAATCACGATTCTAAAGAAGTTGGAAAACAGGACTGTTGGCAACTCTATTTTTGTTTCACCATTGAATATGTTGGCAGCCTTATCGTATGTGTTCGTGTTACACATATGAAGAGGTAGGCAACCCTATCGTATGGGTTTGTGTTACACATTTGAAGAGGTAGGCAACCCTATCGTATGGGTTTGTGTTACACATTTGAATGGGTTTCTACTTATACTTGTTCTCTGCATGTTCTGTGCTACTTATGACAAAAGTTGATGAACGGGTTTTGATTTATTGCAGTAGGCCTTTACATTTATTGCAGTAGGCCTTTACATTCATTACACTTTTATCCACTAAGCCTTAGCATAACCAAAACACTTTTATGGAAACCTGCATACAATGTAGAAGGACCTACTCAATGACACCGCATGAGGTTAACTAGAAAAGGAGAACATTTGTCGTCCCTCAGTCAGGTAATTGAATGTGCATGAACTCCATGCACAACTACCCCTAATGATTTTACTTTTCGAAATACATATTTTTATAGCGGTTCAGAAAATACATACCTACCAAACTTTACGACTGTTGTCCCCGAAGAGGGAGGTAGGACAAAGAGGAGACCGATTTACAGAAACTATCCGGGTTGCTTTTTTTTTACCATTTTGCTACAGAACCCTAAAACGCGAGTTTTAATTGCTGCTCTTTGTGCCCCTCTTATAAGAATAGGGGCATAAGGAGGCGGCGCTTTTGCGCATTGGATAAAGGGCGAGGATGGGAAGCTCACATTGCACTGTCCCAAAGCCAGTGGGATTTTCATGTCGTGCGGGAAAACCCCATCTGTGGAGGTGGCGTCGGTGCCTTCGAGGGATGACTTGCCGTCGACGTGCCCTGATGATTTGTTGTTCCGGGGCACGTCACCAATGCTGGCACTGATGGCACTTACGGTAGTTTTTATGGATATTCGGCATTTTCATTTGTCGTTAACCTCATACACCTTTTGACCCCACCCAGGGCCAGTGAAGGTGCGTAAATGTGTTTCCCCGCGTCAACAAAAGAAAGGTGGATTTTGGAAAGCGTAACGTTTGGTATTTATTGCGGTACTCGAGCACAAACTGGTACCACGTGCCCCCACATGTATAGAGCTATCTGCGGATCGGCTCACAAGGCGTCGGCACAGCCACCGTGCCGCGCTGTGGGACGGTCTCGTGTCACGGCATATATTGTGCGGACAAAACATTTGTGTTTGTTGATGATCTCAAAAACTTCATGTGCAGGTAATCTGATAAATTGTTAGCTTCATACGTTGTCAATTTCATAGTATTTTTTGCCGGCCAAGTGCGAGTCGCACTCGCGGCCTGGCAAGCTCATTTTGTTCGAAACGAATACAAATATAAGCTTGTATTGAATTCTTCCAATGATGTCATTATAATTCAGCTACTTTGGGATCTATAAATCCAATCAGCCCATAACTATAGCATTTCATTATTTGTAGTACACGTTATTAGTTGTTTAAAATTTAATGAATCTATATTCGTTTAGTGATTGTCTAATTGCGTTGAACTCCTGCCGCCCCCCTCCAAACAGCCCGGCCCTGCTCTTAATGGTGTTCTAGTTTATTGGTTGTACGTTGTGCAAGAGAAGGTTTGTTAATTCTGTTAGTGGGAGGTGTATCAGCCGATATGAAATTTTGCTCATTCTTGTGATGAAATGAAAAACATAAAATTGTAATAACTCATTTCGCGCCAAGAAACCCCTTAACATTCTTAGAAATGACATATGTCAAATTACTTCCACAGATTAAGAGTCAAATATTGCGTACGACTTTTACGAACTAAGAAAGTTTAAAAAAACACCGCAGCGATGACCAGACAGCGTGTCTCTTGTGATGCACTTGAGCCCTGTCATATTTATATTACCAGCATTAATCATTATCACTCTCTCAACTATCTGAGAGTGCCTATGCACTCTATGATAATTAACTACACCATTTTTGACCTCAGCCCGAAAATTCGGTGTGAGGTCAACTTCAATACTCAAGAACAGGTGATAATAACTAAATTCACCTGCATGCTTTTTTCAGACTTTCACTTACGGGTTCTTATTTATATGCTGTTCAGCGTAACGATCCGAACGTAGATGGACCTCTTTTTTACATTATATAAGGTTTTAAATTGGATAACATAACTGTTTGTGAAGGCGAAGAGATGAACTCTCTAAGTTGTAATAAGACAAGTTTTTGAACGTCAATTAGATCATCAACTGCTACATATTTGATCAGTTGACGGCGATGCTCGTTCGCCGAGGCGAATATCAATGGGGCTGTGGGCGGGGAGTGGGACAGCGGATGCGAGAGAATGTAGCAATGCATCTGCCCACGCGACCACTAGGGCTGTCCATGTATATTCTTGTACCATTATGCCCTCCTGGTACATAATCAACTTTGACTAAGAGAGGTGCTTGTAAGAAGCCTTATTGCCGCGTTGCAGTGGAATCAGGTCGGTATGGCCTCGGTGGTACCTCTCACGATCATAATTAAAGTGTGTAGTGACAGTCGTGCAGTTCATGAGACCCTGGTGGCTTACTGAGAGATGCTGTAAAATAGAGCAACATTTCTGCATAATCTCTGTGTAGGTGCGAATGTTTATGGGCGTCGTTATTCATCAAAAGGCTGCGACAACTCGTTAGGTCCATTATATAAAAAAAGGAAGTAGTACCGGACACCAGCGTGGCAAAAATCATCCTATTTCATATGTAAATACTTAATATCAATATTATTTCACTTCAAAGCATACGACGAAGAGTGCGCTTGATGTAATGCGGCCAACTTGAAGCCGGCCGGAGACAAATTTTTAACCTAACACCGTAGTTAGTAAAGGGCTATCTGTAGCCGTCTATTAGCGACTCCGGCAGAATTTTGAGGTTCCAACGACGACAAAACTTCAAACGAATTTTTGACGAAAATTGATTTTAGTGAACAGAATAGATTATATGAAACTGCCAGTTTAACATATATGGCATTTCTTTTTGTTTGCCGCTACGGAATCCTTCATATGCAAGTGCGACTGGTTCTCGGCCAACCATGTCTAAAATGATGTAATATGGACTCCTCTGTAATAATCAGGTCCATAAAATAACATTTTGTGTTGTATGTGCTGTCGCCGGAGTTACTGTACGTATACAGGTGATGTAACAGGTGATCATAGCCCTTAATTGGCTATTCGTTACGTTATTCTTTCCTTATGTTAAAATTTGTAACATATGTTAAATTCCGATCACACGGCAAGGTTATTTAGTATTTATGCCCCGTTACTCTGCTGAACATGTAGTGGCACAGAGCAATTCATTCACTGCTAGTGGGGAGCCAGAGAATATTTCGCGTTTATGTATCTCATTTTTTTAATTTGGAAACCTATGAAATTTTTAATGTTATTTAATGTATTAATAACAATTTACTTTAATTTTATTACTTTTTGTTTCCTTTTTTCTTACTTTTTCATGTATTTTTCTGCACATCTATGGTTGGAGCCCTTCAAGATGAGACCATAACAGAATTGTTGCAGCTATCATCCCGTATTCAGCCCGGGCTTAGTAAAGAGTAAAGCTTAACTTACGCTATAAGATGACTAGTTGAAGTCTGCTTAATTTTGAAACGAATGTTCTTTCACCGTTCTTCCTCCAATGGGCCACCGAAAACCCGCAAACCGCACGAAACGCGACAACAAAGCTGTTACTTTGCGGAGGTATCACGTGAGCCCCAGGGATCTCCCCGGTTCTGTTAGCTCAATTCCGACGCAATGCAACATGGCACAATTTACAAAATGCTAATTGATTGCAAAAGCATCAGGTGCAACCCTAGCCCGCCACCAGCGAAGTATCAAGCCCGCAACCGCACCGTGGGCAGTAAAAAGTAATGCAGACCACCTCTACGTGCAATTGCAGTGTGTCTGCAGTCCGTCGGGAAAAAATAGCTTAGTCGAGATGATACCATTTCAATTAGCCAGACAACCGGTCAGGAGAGAGTAGTAAACACTGTACACTCAGCAAACTGTACGTCGTCAAAAAACGCTTTTTTTTTAAAAGTCTCCTGGTTTTTTGATAGAGCATTTTGCCTCTCTCTCTCTCTCTCTCTCTCTCTCGATTATATCAGGTAATCTAGATTGTAAATACTGCTGGGTGTCCAAAATGTTCCACATATACAAAAAGGAAAATAAACTGCAAATTACCCCATTATCAAGTGTATTTTACTTGAAGCGTTAGTAAACATTCAAATTTCCATAACAGTTTTTAACTGGTTTAAAGCGGTTATGTTTGTGAAACCTTAGTGTTCGGATAGCTGCATAACCGTGTGGAGATAAGGAGATACAGTTCGACTTCTTGCAAAGCACTGCATTTTAATCTAAACTGACACGACTCTTCCTGGGACTATTACTTTTTCAGTACTAAAATTGCTGTTTATGATCAATGTTAAAAAAACCACACCAAAAATGAAACCATAACTAATTAGGTGCGTTTGTGCGCTCGGAGGTGGTCATAGAAATGGAGAATAGACCTCCCACTTCCCCGCAGATGGGAGAAGAAGCGTTAGGGTCTATGTATTATCTTTGTATGACCAGGGTGTTTTCCATCCACTCTTTAACGAATGAGGCGGCACGCATAGGTACGTTTGTCAAGTGGTCTGTGCCTGTTCTGCGATTAAAGTTAAGATAAGTTATCTATATGCAGTCGAATAGACTAAAGTTAAGATAAGTTATAGAATATGCAGTCGAATAGATTAAAGTTAAGATAAGTTATCTATATGCAGCCGAATAGATTAAAGTTAAGATAAATTATCAATATGCAGTCGAATAGTTTAAAGTTAAGATAAGTTAACTATATGCAGTCGAATGGATTAAAGTTAAGATAACTTATCTATATGCAGTCGAATACATTAAAGTTAAGATAAGTTATCTATATGCAGTCGAATAGATTAAAGTTAAGATAAGTTATCTATATGCAGTCGAATAGATTAAAGTTGGTCTCTTCCCGTCGTATGACGGGCGATGAGTCTCGCGCATGAGGTCAACACTTAAGCGGTTTATAATAATATTGTTAAATTCAGGAAGCGACGTACTCATATCGGTGTTACACGCGCGTGCCTCAGAGGTCACGTTAAGCCATCGGGTCTTGAGTTTTCTCCGATGGTGACGGACTGCCATCACATCGGAACAAGTTAAGCAGAGAACAGACCGTGCACTTGTGCCGGGGTACAGCCTGATGTATTGTGTATAGTGTCCTGCGCAGGTGGCTGCGTGATACACATGGACAATATAACTCCTGGCGACGGACGCCGTAGCGCATCAGAGCGGACCGCCGGCGCGTGTTTATTTGGACCGGAGTTCAAACGCGACCGGCTAACGATGAACCCAAAACAAACGATCAACTGCGTTTTACTGCCTTTACACATGCAGTTTACACAATGACGCAACCCGTTGTTACAACTATTTAACTAGCACTGTGAGTATTCTCGTACCGGGCCCGCCTTGCAACGAGTTTCACTTGTGGTGCGATCGCAATACAAAATATACGTATAAACAGCTGTATCTCTCGATTGTGCGAATTTCAGCCGGATCCTGCCACAGGTTCTTACAATAGGCCTTGACAGACGGAAAGACGGCAATCTAAATGTTCCTAGATTTAATGGATCTATTTTTTCTTTTCAGGAGCGGAACTCCAACAAAAATAACCCTTTGTAGTATGCCACTATCGCCTGCAGACACAGACGTGTGACATCCCAGCAGCCCAGCTCCGTGGCGTGACCGGCGCGCGACGCGTTTCCGAATTCCCCGGCCGGTGACGAGTCCGCCGCGCGCCGCCTGCACATAATGAGCCCGTTACTTGGCGGCCAGCGCACACTATAGTCTATGTGACAACGCCAGTTCCTCGTTATCGTCAAGCGCAGTTCACTCTCTATAAAATGAACACGACAAAAAAATCTTTTTTCTACATTTTTAAGTCATTATTTAATCGATGACTCAAGACTTAAGATTAAATTTAACCAAATATTTCTTTCCTTACAGAAAAAAACCCATATTTTCTTTACATCAAGTTAGTTTGGTTTTTTCGTGCTACGAATAGCTAACCATTAGATCACTGATTCTCCTTCCATCTTCGGACATAGTCGGGTAAAAATCAATGAAGTGGATAACGCATCGTCATCATCATTATTAATTGCCCTTATCAGCCCACTGCTGGACATAGGCCTCTTTCAATGAACGCCAAGAAGACCGACCTCCTGCTACTCGCATCCATCCCGGACCGGCTACGCACGCACATCCTAATCCCACCTGGTGAACGGTCGACCAACACTTCGTTTTCCTAAACGCGGCCTCTACTCCAGAACCTTACTGGCCCATCTGCCATCTGTTCTTGTGTGTGACGAATATACATAATAAAAAGAAAGTTTTCTTATTAAATGTCTGTGCAATTCATACATTGTACCAGAGATATATAGAAAAATAAACTACGAATAAATGAGACGAAAAGTTTAATGACAAATTGAAAAGGAAATTTCAGCCGAAACTTAAGGTTAGGGTGAAAATATATACGAGAGCAATAATAAATCGCTCCGTACTCACACTCGTGCAACTCAATACAATTTGCATCCTTCTCGTGCGTCGCGCCTCGCCCCGAGCCCCCATTGTGTCGCCGCAGCAACTGTTCGGAAGTGTATTGTGCCGACGTACGGAGCCGCTTTACACCTCGGGGACACCATTAAAAATGTATAATTGTTATTAATTTTGATAAAGTCTTCTACGAAATGTT
Source organism: Eumaeus atala (assembly GCA_017140195.1). Classification (NCBI taxonomy): domain Eukaryota; kingdom Metazoa; phylum Arthropoda; class Insecta; order Lepidoptera; family Lycaenidae; genus Eumaeus; species Eumaeus atala. Next base: position 169,192 of record JAFELO010001008.1, on the reverse strand, counting down.
TGTCACGAGTTTAACCGAATACACCATTACCGAGTACATAAGTGAATTACCTACTGTCCAAAGAGTGAACATTTGTGTTTTGCAGACGGTCGCTGTTAGACAGCCCAGTACAGTATGCAGGAATAAACGTCATTACTTTGATATAAAGTTTGATCAGTAGTACAGAAGTCATTAGAAAAAGATCGGAGACCTTCATCCGTAATCATATTTACAAAGTAATGTGACGTTTTTTACATTAGCTCCACGTACAAACTCTCAATTATGACGGTACCACGTCTGATGGTACCGCCATATTCTCTACGAGATATGGTCCGAAACTCGGAAATTCGCAAGAGGACCAGGGTAACCGACATAGTTCAGAAAATCAGCAAACTGAAGTGGCAATAGGCAGGCCACATTGCACGCAGTACCGATAACAAGAAATCATATTAGTAGTATGATAGGCCATACGAGCATTCGAGACATTTTGCTGACTATCTCCGACCATAATTCTGCAGACAATTATGGTTATACAGATATTTTGCCCTCCATCACCTCATCCGCTCAAATGGGCCATCGGAAACACACAAACTACACTCATTAGTTATCACGCTGGCTAACTCGTCTGTAGCATGTATGTATGCATATACAATAGTCAAGTTCCGACGCAATCATACTAAAATTAGATCCTTACATATGAAATTGGCGTTTTGTTGGGGGTGGGGGGAGGGAAGGCAAATATTTCTTTAATATAGTATATTTAATTAATCACTGTTGCCATCTCACAGGTAGTTCATTGATACCTTTACTAAAAAAACCAGTCGGACGGGAATCAATAAAATCTTTGCAGGCGATTTGGACTACCCGATCGTAGTTGAAGTTTTTCCTTTGCAAGAAGTTATCCAAATTACAAAAAGAATGGTAATCTGTTGGAGCAAGGTCGGGCGAGTACGGAGGATGTCTTATAGTTTCCAATTGAAGCTCTTCTAATTTGGTAGCCGTCTGTTGCGCAGTGTGTGGTCTAGCGTCGCCGAGAAGCAGCAGTGGCGTGGAGCGATTGACCAGCCTAGGTTGTTTAGCCGCTAGCTTTTCATGGTTTGCAATTGCTGACAATATACATCAGCCATTATAGTCTAGCCAGATTTGAAAAAACTGTAATTAACAATACCTGCACTAGCCCACCAAACGCTTACAATTAACTTTTTTGGGCTTAAATTTCGCTTGGGGCGGGATTTGGCTGGCTGGACAGGATCTAACCACTCGCTGAGCGCTTCCGATTATCCATTTTCATCACAGGTAATGATTCGGTTTAAAATACCTTAATTATTGTGGTGGTTTAGTGATGTAACGCAGCAGCCGGCGCGCGTTTGCCGGTTTGCTTACAGGGCTTGTTCTGCAGGTCGACATTTCCAGAACAAAACCGTTGGAAACAAAAACAAACTGTATTTGCAACACGACCGCCATATACATTATTCGCCCATCGAGCCGTTTCCACAACACTAGTGCCACGGTGGAACCCGTATTCGTAAATAATACTATATTTGAAGGTTACCATTTTGTAAAATGAGTGACGCAAACAGAAAAAAACAAATGAATGACAATATCGGAGCACAAATACATAAGTAAGCAGCTGTACAAATTTGAATTTGAAATTCCGTACCAAAGAGGAGAAATTCGTGATTATGTATGTTTATTACTTTTTGATTTGAACGGATTTAGTCGAACAAAAAACATTTTACTTGGCTGAAGCCGCGGGGCACGAGAGACGCAGATAGCTCACAACATAGCACTGATCTTCTCACATACGGACGGACGTCCTTTTGTACCTTTCGACTAACACGTGCGCTGCGCCTTCTAGCTTATAGGTAGAGAAAAAAACTATTTTCATTTCCAAGAGTTCCGTTCATAGTAAAAGACTTAAAACCTCTTTGTCTGCGGTCTATTCATACATCTCGCAGCGGTTTTCCTTAACGATTTAATTGACCAGTCCACGGTATATCTGTGCACAATTATATCAATGATTAACGATGATGTGGAATATTTTAACTTTGAGATGAGGCCAGACTGAAACCTTTTGCCTCAGACTTTACTTAACTAAATTTTAGCTAAGGTTGAGCTTAGCATGGGCGGATCGTCTCACTGCGAGAAGTAAAGCCCATCTGCGTGCTGCGCAGAGGGTCGTCGCAGTGGTACTGCAGCTACGGCCCTAGTCAGCGATTCCCCATGAGAACTCGTGGCGGAGGTTCTTGCCGAGAGCTGTCTCGGATAGGAGGGCTCTCGGCCTGGACCCCACGCATGACGAGATTCCCTTCAGTCTGATGCTGATGGTTGCTTCATCAAGTATCTGTGTAGGGTGGCCCACAGGAAGCCGACGACTCGTTGTCACGATTGTGACGCGGCAGTGGACTCGGCCTAGCACACCCTCGAAGGGTGCCCGAGATGGGTGGCGTTGCGTCACGATCTGACATCAATTGTCGGAGGGGACTTGTCAAATTAGCATTATCGTAGCGTTGCTCGGCAGCGACGAGTCCTAGCAGGCGATAGCTTCCTTCTGCGGGACCGTCACATCCCAGAAGGTAACCGACAAGCGGATGAGAGAGAAGGTTGCCGACGCGGCCTCTCCCCGCCGACGACGAATGGGTGTACGGAGGAGGCGCTCTCTGCAGCCGCCTTCAGTAATACTCCACTGTTCCGTGTTCGGCCGGGGTGGTCATCAAGACACGGCGTCGTGGAGACTGGTCGCAGCGCTGCCGGACATTCCGCGAGGAGGTGGAGTCTGGCTGAGGTCAGCCTGTCGCTGGAGGAGTCCTGTTGCCAGCACATCCAGGACCCTCCATTAATAGCGGCTGAAGGCACCCGTAAGGGTTTAGTTGGTATTGCTGCCCAATTGTCGAGTCCACAATAGGTCTGGGGTCTACCCGGACTGCCAGGTATCATGCGTAAATGCATTCCCCGTCACGAAAAAAAAACAGGTTGAGCTTAGCAGAACCATAAGATTCAATGTTGATGCCTTAAGTTTACGCGAATGTTACTCATTACAATAAAACTACTTTTACGGATTCTATCGCGATTTAATTAATTACTTGACTAGCCCGACGTTTCCGCAGCTTTCAGAAGTTACATCAACCATGGTCCACCCGTGACACACCGTATATTTCACAAAATTTTAATTATAAAAATTTGTTCCTCACCTTTAGTAACATTTAAAGAATGTGTTATTACGTGCGGAAAATATCAGACATAAAAAAGTACTTAGTGAGCCTAGTAAAAACTTAACAACAAGCTACTAAAAATCTGACACTTAAGTAGCCCTTCGGGCTTTCAGAAGCTTTACAGCAACCATGGTCACGGGTGGGCTCGGCCCGTTAAATATCCCGCTAAAATCCGTAAATCGTCGATATTGTAAACACATCACTATACACGCAGCTTGAGCGCAGACGAGGCGCAGCGAGGACTATATGTGTGTCATGTGTCTGGGCTCGTGAGCCAGAGACAAGTCTGGGTACGCTTTATATGTCGCAGCCCACGTTGCGACCGGCTGGCTCAGTTCCTAACGTAGCGGGTGCGCCGTTTGTTATTTTCATGAGTGTGCTGTTTTGGTTTTGTAAATAAAGCAATATCTATAACACAACAAAAAACGGCCAACCCATCACCATTCGATCAATCTATTTTCGGTGGATGTACTACATATGCCAGTGCGCACTGCGCAGTGCGCTATCGGCGGACATCTGCTAGCGGTCCACTAGCAGATGTCCGCCGCCGACAGCGGCACCGGCCGGCGGCCCCGAATCGTGGTTATGGGCCGTAGCCCGCATCTGTTGTGTATAGCGGTGAGATGTCGCGCGTGCACTGCCTCTGTACAGAGGTTAATTGTATTGTTATATTGTGAGACGTCACATCCGCCATAGCCACCTCTCGCTCACATCAACCGCTGCATAGTGACACAGCTTTTATATCGTTTCGTGCGATTTGTAAGAGAAATAAAAAAAAAGAAAGAAAAAGAAAAAGAGTCTCCGAGGCGAGTGTGCGTAACACCGACGTGAACTGAAAGCGTGCGCCTGTATACCGCGGCCCAAGAGTAAGACACAAGCTTAAAGTTGACAAACTTACACATGCGGCAGTGTGCACGCGTTTTGTATGACAGGAAATAAAAATTACTTAGTGTTTTTTTCTTCTGTGATATAGATATAAGTTTCCGTTTCACCAACCCTACAAACACGTGATGCAAAATATATATTGTACGGTACGGTTGTACGGTATAACTGACGAGTTCCCATAGCCGTCGTCCAGCTCCATCTTCCGATCACCTCCATGACATTAGAGTTTTGAGTTGTCATCCAGTTCACACATGCAAAATTACAGCTCGGCAACCGAGGGGTGAATCATTTAACATGCAAGGTTCGGTTGATGATATCGTGACATCTTGGTGGAAATTAAAAATTAAATTTGAATTAATAAATTGGTGAAAATAATATAAAAATACATTATTTATTCAAGATATTGTACGATTTCATTGCATAAAAACACCGGAACAAGACGAAAAAAATGTACAAAATTGAATTGTGTTAGTGTTTCGAAGAATGTCACTTAAAGTAACACATTTTATCAATATACACTAAATATCGACGACACAAGCCGTGCACATTGGGCATCGAATAAACCCAGGTCATGTAGTCATGTTATCTGCTCTCTGGACGTCATGAAATATAAAATGTTTTTTATTGGTCGGTTATCTGTGTTTACAATACACTGCGTTTTGATGGTACTGTTTCTTGAGCTAATATGTGTACACAGGCAGCGTACCGCGACTTCACTCGCGTAACTTGTTTAAGGGGCTGCTAGGGACATAGTATATATACCATATGACACGAGTAAAAATCTTTTTAAGGCTATAAAGCTAGCTTTATATATTAGCTTTATAGCCTTAAAAAGATTTTTCAAATCTGACTTGTAGTTCCTGGGAGTAGCACGTTTAAACAAACAAATAAAATACTCTCCAGCTCTACTATAATAGTAAGGAGGAGCTCCTTTCTCCACACAACTCTTCAGAGCTTTACATTTCCTGTCATAGCCGGAACAGCCTGATGGGTCTTCTCGTAGAGGTGTCGTCAGATTCGTGATAACGCGAGTAATACTGGCTACTTAGCATATATTTTAAACAGTCTGAGTTATTGTTTCACCATTTTATTATTAGGTTATTATGGTCTAATTTGTGAACTGCGAAACAGCAGCAGCCGAGTTTGGAACGAGTTTTTTCATAGCCCGAACGATCATGTGATCGTTAAGGAGAAAACGACATAAAATGTCTCCTCGAAGACAAAGCCGCTGGTAAAGAGTAGTCACAAAGATAAGAGGCCGAATACTGTTATCACGCGTGCCTATAGCTGCGGTGTGTGCGAGCTCTCTGCGGCGACCTGACTCGTACTGTCGCAGCCCCGGCTGGCTGCCAACTCATTGGCCGCTGGTAAAGAGTAGTCACAAAGATAAGAGGCCGAATACTGTTATCACGCATGCCTATAGCTGCGGTGTGTGCGAGCTCTCTGCGGCGACCTGACTCGTACTGTCGCAGCACCGGCTGGCTGCCAACTCATTGGCCGCTGGTTTAGGGTTTCTACGAGGTTGAGGTCTTAATCTTGTTAACTCGTAGGCAGCGCGATAGTTACATTATAAGAGAATTGGTCCGGTGGGGAGTAATCATCATCGGAAGTCAATTGACATATTCAGATTTTCAATACCACTCTATGATAGGAAAAAAACCAGAATCATTTAATCCAGACATTCTATTTGGATCTTTTACGGTGTTTTCTGACTAGAATTTTGAGCCTAAGCTAGTTTAGCTAGAGAGAATTGATTCTGTTTTGAAAATCCATAAACATTCGCATAATTGTTATATACATGTTCTCACCATTCCCCTTCTCCAATGTGCGTCTGTAGTCATCTAACTTCCCCAACTGGTTGCTTACGCCTTTATGCTATAAAATATATCTGTGGACGGATGATCAATGATGATATACAAAAAGCAATTCATTCCAATGAATAAACTCACGACGTCATGTTCCTGGCAGACAGCTTGGAGCAGGGAGGTCGTCGACCTGCCACGTGACGCTTCCGTCATGATGTAACATGATGCTGGGACAGCCGAACTGCGTCACCTGATGGACCGTAGTAGTTTGAAAATTGAAATCTGTTTGTCAGTTAAGATTCTAACAGGCTAGGCAGCTTAGTAGGAACCTTTCTTTTTTATTGACGCGGGGATACGCATTTACGCGCCTTTACCCGCTCCTGGGTGGGATCCAGTGGTGTGTGGGACTTGCGGCACATGATAGTGCCGAATACCCACAAAAACCACCGCGAGCGCCATCAGTGCCGCCCTTGGTGAGGTACACAAAACGACAACTCATCACCCGAAACAAAAAATCTCTAGGGCTCCTCGTCGGCTAGTCAGCCCCATCATTGACCGGCTCTACCTGATGGGGTGGGCTACTCACAGATGGGGTTGCCTAGCACTACAGGACAAACCCACCGACTTTGGTAAGGTTCCCATCCTCGCCCCTTGCCCCGTGCGCAATAGCGCCACCTCCTGTTGCCCTTAGGTCCCCTCTTCTTATAAGAGGGGTACCGAGAGCTATCCATCCTCCTGATCTTTAAGCCCCCCTTTCTTATAGGAGGGGTGCAAAGATCCCCTTCAGTTCAATTGGCATCGCCTGAGTTCACCTCTGGCTACTAAGCTCCACCGCCACGACATGGCTTGAAACATGGTGGGGTTTAATAGGAACCTGTGACACCTCATACCGGCCTTTAACCTTTCGTGAGGTGCACACTACTATGTGCTACTGCACACGGATTGTGAACGGTAGCAGCATTGCAGCGAAATCCAGCCAGCGCGACTGA
>JAFELO010001008.1:136044-160359 GCA_017140195.1 Eumaeus atala | reverse complement strand
CACGGGCCAAGGGGCGAGGATGAGAACCTCACCACATCGCAAGTCCCAAGTTGGTGGGGTTGTCCTGTGGTGCGGGGAGAGCCCCATCCGTGGAGGTGGCGTCTGTCACTTAGGGGCACTGTAATGTGCCGCGAGCTCCACACACAACTGGACCCCACCCAGGGCCAATGAAGGCGCGTAAATGCGTTTTCCCGCGTCGACATAAAAAAAGAAGTCCCCTATCGTGCTAGCCCCATATAGCTGCAATGCAATGAGGTCATTGTCATGAGCATCAGCTTACATTGGTAATGACACACATTCGCAATATCACGGTATTGTACATTTTTGGAAAAGTCAATGTCAGCCCTTTACCGTAGAGAGAGAGAGAGAAAGAGAGAAAGAGAGAGAAAGAGAGAGAAAGAGAGAAAGAGAGAGAGAGAGAGAGACATGTATGTGATGCTATCTCAGTGTAAGTCGTAGATTTTTCCAATGTAGTAGATTCTGTCACAGATCGACGGACGACAGAGAGACACTTACATTGGAAACACACACACAGGCAAACAGACACGCAAACGGTCTATTGACAACATGAGACGTTAAGACACCAGACAGGTTTTAACAAATTCTCATATGGGATATGCGGACTGGTTTGAGACGCGCGAACGTGTCAGCAGATAGCTGTCACTCCCCGACGTGCTGGATAATTTAGCTTCGCTTAGCTGGAGCTTAGAGCGAACGCTTCTAATCTTCGAAGATACTATCAACATCATATGTCATACAGTAACGCTATGTCGGACGCCAAATATATTTTTTTTGGGCGTGACTCAAAAAAACTTTTTTTAATCACGGCCGTCCCACATCGCTCACGAACTTGACATATGTGGAATAATAACGAACGGTCGATGCCGCGGAGTCTGGCCGGCCACGCCAGTTCACGCGCAAAAAACCAACCGGTCGCTACATCTGTGGGAGAAATTTTTTTCAACCTACATACATCCGAGTCGATACATTCTTGTACTTAAATAGTTGCAGCCCAGTCAAGCCGGCCGACGGTACAGCGGCTACGAACGTGAATATGTATAAAGTAACGCGTCATATTGGACGTCACTTACTTTCTATGCAATAGACTTTTATCTCCTAAACATAAAACAGACACAAGGCTTTTAAAACAAAGGCAATACTTCCCGATCAGCGACACAAAAGGTTACTAGGCCTACACCTAGATAGAATACTGACCTGGGCTAAAGTCTAAACACGCTAAATGAACAGAAAAGAATATACAATTAAATAATCCAGTTTCTCACTAAACAGCAAACCGCTTGCTGAAAAGAAAAACTTAGTTTCTATGCAATGGAAATAAACCCCAAGTAGCTCCATAGAAAAAATGGAATCATGGTAGAGACGTCGTGCCGCTAAAATATGAGTTGGGTGATACATTGACAGCTGTGCAGGCAATCCCGTAATCCGTGGCTCCTTGGCCCGAAAAGTATTTTTGCAGTTTCTCATAGCAGTTAGTTAGAGTCAGCGGTGTTAAGCCCCCGTGCGTCGGACAGTCAAACGTAGTTTTCCAAAACACAGGAGCCTTCATGACGAGCAGTCGTCCCATCGACCGGTGTATTAAAATGAAGCAACATCGAGTACACTTGTGCACTATGTATGCCCTTCGCATATCCAAAAGTGTTACAGTTGGGACTTCAAAGTTTCCTGTGCTCAAGATTTCTCGACATGTCAGACTGCCTTCTTATCCCTATCCTTATCAAGGAATAAGGGATCCCAGAGTAAACACAATGATGAGGTCTTAACGACACTACCGTGGCTAAGATCTGATCAGGGTCATGTTTAAGTTAGCGGTAGTCACTCCCCATCGACTGTTGAACTCGTAGGTACAGATAACCCATGCTTAACGAGCAGAATCGGTTCATGGTCCGACTGCAGCTATCACGGTGAGAAGGATCGCGCCATGCGCCACAGACGCCCGCGCACCGTTAAGGAGATGTAAGGGAAATAATTAGTACATGTATCGACACCACGCGTCGCGGCGTGCATGCTAGAGGTAACCACGCGAGTTTCACACTTTTGCTAGCTTAGGAGGACTAACGAGCATGCTTTCTCGTAAGTTTCGTGAGAGATAGAGCTAGTGTCGTTTTGCAGCTGAATTGGGCTTGCGCGAACAGGGATATCTTGCCCACCTAAGACTTGCTTCAAGCTGTGCTGTCACGTTTTGTGCCATTTTTGAGTTACCAGTGGCCTATACGTGGGGTGGGGAACGACGTGTAACTCTGTTGTGTATCCTTTGATAGTGCGGATGTTTATGGGCGTCGGTAAAAGTTCTCATCTGCTAAAACAGAGGCCGTGTGCCTTCTCGCCCCAATGGGCCAGCTTGACATTATGCATATTCGTGAAATGCTATAAAAGAGCTGCCTGCTCTTGCACAACATTGTACAACCTTCGCTTAGCTGATGGAAAATGAGTATTGATTCCATCACACATTCGCGCGAGATGACTATTAAATGATTAAAAAATTGATAATTTTCTACCACCTCCGAAGCTTTTATTTTCTCTTTCTTTTTCTTAATTAACGTCGTGGTAAAGAATAATAAAGTGATTTACTGACAAGTTTCAACATCTGTTGAGTGTCATGGCGTTTTCGAAATTGTTAATTTTACTTAATATTTAGTAAGCAAGCATATGGGGGCTAACAGCCCCGGCAAAATGTTGCCTCCTGTTGACTACCCACGCACGTCAACGGATATACAAATACGTCTTCGTATACTCATCTCATATTCTTTAGTAGTGTGATGCAAACGAGCCGTCGCAGTCTCTTGATAACTCGAGACGCCCTTCGACATCCACATAATTATTTTAAAGATGTGTTGCTCTCTAACCATCCACCTCTTCAATGGGCCATCAAAAACTCGCGAACCACAAGAAACGCGACAACATATCTGTGAATGCGCGACGGTATCGTGTGTCTCCCATATACGTTTTATTTACACGGCTGGCGTCCGTTGCACAACGCCGTCCACGCAGTCAGTATAATTAATGACAGGAAGTATCATTGTTTCTAATACGTTCGTTCGATTACACCGGCAGACCGAGCGCCTCCCGACTGGCGGTGTCAAGTGCTGAACTACCGGGGCGTTATCAATTCAAATTTGTTACATTTGGGGCCATAATTACAGGGCAGCGAGACGAGGCTCCGTAGCGAAGGCGCAGGCGTCGTATATATGACTAGGGTCAGTAGCTTTGTTACTACATTGGCGTTTACTCCTTAACATACTATAAAATCTTTGTACTTATCACACCACGTTAGCCTAGTACTGTCGCATGTACTAAGCACTTGTGTTACAGGTATAGGACAACGTAAATAGTCTTTTCGTTATATATAACATTATACAAATGTTAATAAATAAGACTTGTATAATAGAAATACATAGATAAACATCCATGACCTGGGCAGGTTTGAACCTCCGACCGCTGGCACAACATGGCTTACCCGAGATTCTGCGCCAGCGGGTTGTCATTGTATTCTTAGAAAGGTTCTTATTGACCTGTGTCGTATTTAAGTTAAACTAGACTAAACTCAAAAACTAACTAAACTCATCAATCTTGTATAACATATTAGAAAAAAAATCCGAATTTTATGGAATTTAGCAAAACTTGGCAAGAAGACCCAATTCCGGTCACCGGGAAGCACTCTTTAGTTGTGACTCAGACAGGCGAAACAGTGATACGAATTCCGCTTTATTCTATTGAACTACATAACCTTAAAGCGTAGCTCTGCACACTGATCAAGTTTATGAGAGCCTAATTACGCTAGTTTGAATGAGTATTTTGAAATGTTTAAATTAAATACCAACTTCAGTAGGCAGGCAGTTGCGATGAAGTCCGTTAAATAAGTTTCATTATGTTGTACCCACTCAATAGATCCTAATCTCGCCCAAAATTAATTCTTATTACTTAGGGGTGGTCCTGAACGTTTGTTGCGCCTCGCTGCCCTCAAGACTGGAACCTGTAGCGTGTAGGTGAATTATAATTATCGTGTGATTTTAGTGCGTGACAACCCTATGAGATAATATGAATACAACTATAACATGTAGCGATTATAGTATAAATGTTTGTATGAAGAGAGTTATGCATGTGAAGGAGGCAAGGCAGGTGTGTAAGGATCACGCTTCGGAAACCCATTAGGATCCTGGCGTGCAGATGTGTGTATAATTCTGTAGTGCAGATGTTGTGTAAGAATAAGAATAAGCAATCGAATACTTTTGATGATCTCAGCCCATGAGCAAATGTGTATCATGTGAGCAAATGTGTATCATGTGAACAAATGGTATCATGTGAGCAAATGTGTATCATGTGAGCAAATGTATATCATGTGAGCAAATGTTTACTCATGTGAGCAAATGTGTATCATGTGAGCAAATGTGTATCATGTGAGCAAATGTGTATCATGTGAGCAAATGTTTACTCATGTGAGCAAATGTGTATCATGTGAGCAAATGTGTATCATGTGAGCAAATGTGTATCATGTGAGCAAATGGTATCATGTGAGCAAATGTGTATCATGTGAACAAATCGTATCATGTGAGCAAATGTGTATTATGTGAACAAATGTGTATCATAAGAGCAAATGTGTAATCATGTGAGCAAATGTGTATCATGTGAGCAAATGTGTAATCATGTGAACAAATGTGTATCATATGAGCAAATGTGTAATCATGTGAGCAAATGTGTATCATGTGAGCCAATGTGTATCATGTGAGCAAATGGTATCATGTGAGCAAATATGTATCATGTGAGCAAATATGTATCATGTGAGCAAATGTGTAACATGTGAGCAAATGCGTATCATGTGAGCCAATGTGTATCATGTGAGCAAATGGTATCATGTGAGCAAATATGTATCATGTGAGCAAATATGTATCATGTGAGCAAATATGTATCATGTGAGCAAATGTGTAACATGAGAGCAAATGCGTATCTTGTGAGCAACTATGTATCATGTGAGCAAATTTGTATCATGTGAGCAAATGTGTATCATATGCGCATGTAACCCCGTAATACAATGTAATTCGGTCGCAATAAAACTTGGAAAACCAACTCTTACTACATAAGTAAAGGTCCAGATGCAACACTAACCTAGATCCTTGTACCTCGGAATTATGACGTCGCGGTTCTCGCTAACTGTCGTCAGCTCAATTAACGGTAACAGTCAATACAGGCGGTAAAAGGTAAAATTAATCTTAAACTTAACTTATGTCCCTTCACATTCCACTTGCGGTTGATAAGGTTATTGAAATAAAAGCTAAATAAAATTAAATTAAAATATTTTTCAAAATAGGATCATGTGAGGATATTATTTGGTCCTTACTTACATATGAAATTGACGTTTTGTTTGGGAGGAACAAAAAGTCGGATATTTTTTAATATAATATATTCAATCGCTCCAAGTATGAACGATTATTTTCTATGCATTTTTGTCATCTCCCAGGCAACTCATTGATCACTTTACTAAAAAAATCAATAAAAGGCGATTTGGACTGCCTCGTCGGAGTAGAATATTTTCCCTTGCAAAAAGTTATCCAAATTACGAAAAGAATGGTAATCTGTTGGAGCAAGGTCGGGCGAATACGGAGGATGTCTTATACTTTCGAATTGAAGCTCTTCTAATTTGGTAGCCATCTGTTGCGCAGTGTGTGGTCTAGCGTCGTCGAGAAGCAGCAGTGGCGTGGAGCGATTGACCAGCCTAGGTTGTATAGCCGCTAGCTTTTCATGGTTTGCAATTGCTGACAATATACATCAGCCATTATAGTCTAGCCAGATTTGAAAAAACTTTAATGAACAATACCTGCACTAGCCCACCAAACGCTTACAATTAACTTTTTTGGGCTTAATTTTCGCTTGGGGCGGGATCTGGCTAACTGGCCAGGACTTACCATTGCAATGAGCACTTCCGACTATCGTAAAGAATCCACTTTTCATCACAGGTAATGATTGTGACGGTTTCGTAATCGACGCGCGTTTGCCGGTTAATGGCTGAAATAAACCGGCAAACGCGTGTCGATTTAGTGATATACTCAACTTTTAAGCATTTTAATCTTCCCAATTTCGTTACAAAGCTTGCAGGAAATGTTTCGTAGCCTAAATGAATCCCGACGTATTGGTCTTAGGATGAACTTAGACAAGACAAAGGTCATGTTCCACGAACTTCTGCCTCGGCCGGTCAGCGTTAATGGTGATATCCTCTAAATCGTATACGAATACGTCCACCTCGGGCAACTACTGCAATTAGGTAGTCATAACTTCGAGAAGGAAGCCGACTCAGTGAGTCGATCAGCATTCCGGAAGCTTCGTCACATTCCCGGGTCACCTATTTTGTATTACAGTAAAACTAAAGTATTACACATATGCTCACCTCACAACTCAGTGGAAATCAGAGGCCACACTCATAGCTGCCTGTACGCCGGGATGGTCAAATGTACATGCCAGGACTTGAAGTATGTGAGTAGGTTCAAGTACCTGGGCCCAGGAAGGACACTACAACGAACTGGAGGACACGTGTTGACAGTGTGTGTTGGCCTTAGTGCACCGTTAGGTGAATTTTATAGCTTGAAAACACCTTTAAACAGAAAAACACAACGTATTGTATATTTTTCCCGCGCTATTCACTGTTGAGCTATGATTCGAGTTCATATGGACGTACATTCAAATGTCACTTAAACAGTATTGTTGTGGTGGATAGTAAAACAGAAGTCGAATGTAATGGTAATTATGAAAAATTATTTACTGTAAGTAAAAGGTGGGGAAACACACACCCTCATACATACATGCACATATAAACACAAACACACGTACATATATACACACACTAATAAAAATACACACCCACATCATTTGCTTTCTATTTTTCTGTACCATGTGTGTACATATAGATAATACAGGGTATTTGGTAGTGGGGCGCAAAGTCTCAACGAGGTGATAGCCTAGGTCATTTAGATCATTTTAAAACGACAGAGGGTGCTTTATAGAAAATGTCAGGTCGCAACAGTGGATGGAACTGGACTAAAGAAATAATAAGCTAATGAAGTGAATGGTTTTTACTGAACTAGCTTATCATGTCATTGATAAGCTTTATTTGTCTCTTTTTGTTTTACTCTCATCCGCCGTGCCGACTATCTTTGTCTGAAGCCCTTTGCTTTTGTTCAGTGGCGCAGGCGGTTCCATTGATAAGTGTACTAATAAAAACTAAGTCATAAATAAGTTGTTTTATCTCAATGTAAACACAATTATACTTGAAAAATAAATAATGTAAGTAAAATCGTTGTTTTTTTGTTTTTCTAAAAAATTAACATTGTTTACCTTCGTTTGGTTTAAGTAGTCTACCTCCGAAGATATAATACCCACTTGCATGAATGTTAATTTAAACAAAAGTGGAATAGTCAAGCATGTCTGTAAAGTGATTTGAGCAACCAAGACAAGTTTCATTTTTTTATGTATTTAAAACTACATCATTGCAATTAAAAAAAAAGTTAAACTTCAAATGCCTCTATTTTCTTCTTCTGAAGAATAGACACTTGAAAATAATTTAATAAAATAGGGCAGACATGAACTAAAGCAGATTAACACATAAAAACATGCTACTTACTGTTACAAAAATACCAGCACCACTTAACTGTCTAATTTTGGAGTCTCCTGAAAAAATCTCATAATTTGCTCTACGACATGTTGGGCTCAAAATGATCTAAATGACCTAGGCCATCACCTCGTTGAGACTTTGCACCCCACTACCAAACACCCTGTATATTTAAATATATTTCAGCCTAGGTTTATGTTCATGCTTGAATGTATAAAATATGATGGTTATTATAACAGGCGCTACACCCACTGAAAAACTGTTACGCAGTTTTGTGAGTTTATTAAATTATTACTTGTACTTTTTGCTCAATAAAAAGCATTTATTATTATTATTATTATACCGCAGAGCTTGAAGACAAATGCCTTCAACCAATTCGTTCTCCCCGTGATGACCTACGGGGCCGAAACATGGCCTCTTTACTTACAATAGCCCTCTCAGGCCGTCCACGGGGCTTGTTCTGCAGGTCGAAATTTCCAAAACGAAAACGTTGGACCCAAAAACGAATTGTGTTTTCTTTTGCAACTCGACCGCCATACACATCATTCACCCTACGAGTCGTTTCCGCAGCACTAGTGCCACGGCGGAACGTAAGTAATGTGATGTTTTAAGTTTTCCATTTCGTAAAATGAGTGACGCGGGCAGAAGAAAAAACAAATGGATGACGGCCAGCGAAGCACAAATTTAAGATTAAATAACTGTGCATGGTGAACTTGGACTACCTTACCAAAGAGGAGAAAGTCATGATTAAAGTGGCCAGTTCGAAAAACGCCAATCTCATATGTAAGGACCCTAACATTTTGACCGTCGTAATCTCATGACATCGCAAAGTGACATCTTGTTCGATGTCGTGAAGTTTGGCCCCATGTGAGGGACATCGTATCTGAATAATAGTCATGTGTATGTATGTGGGCATCGATAGTCCCCAGAAGGCTACGACTGCAAGTATGCCCACCTTTGTACTGTAAACAAACATGAGATATGTTAGAGATTACTTCTTCCCTTTACTCAATGCACTGGTGTCATCCGAGCTTGTAACAAGCCAACTCTTTTTACAATTAGCCCGCTTCCAGAATTGCCGACATATACGCGTACTATAATATAATTAATAATAATAACTTATCACACCGCGTTAGTCAAGTCCCGTGCTAAGTACCGCGAGGACTTATGTTCTGGCTACTAGACAATGGAAAAATATTTAATACTTTTAGTATCATAGATAAACATCCACGACCAGGGCAGGATTCGAACCTGCGACCGCAAGCGTGGCATGCTCAGCCTGCCCCGGCTACTTCAACACTCACACACTACGCGCGTGGAGCGCACAGTCAACACGTCAGAGTGCATCACCGGTGCAACACGATCCGCGGACGCTTATTCGTACGTTCCCAATGTTTTCCTTGACAGCTGTGTGGGTCGATGACCCCGCCGGTGCCGATTGAGGCTCGGCTTATGTCATGTTACGGACGATGTTGGGGACATAAACAAACTCGGGGATACGGGTCGGCGCACACCGGCGGAGTGGTGAACAACACTCACTTCATTGTTTAATCATTTGTGTAATTGTAGTATATGGTGACAAACAAGCAGTCGGAAACCTTTTGATGACTACCGATGCTCACGGATGTCGGCACTATTGTTATGTAGACGTTTGCCCTTCATCCCATCCCTCTGACGGGCCACCGATTAAAAACAATGACCACCGAATAAACCGTACGATACGCGACACAATCCCTATGAAACTTGTGTAAACGATAGTACTTGGAAAAATGAAATGAAATGTCAGCGGGTAATGCACTTACAGTCGTATACACTCGTATTAGCACTTACGTTGAATTTAAATGTTTGCTGACACATCGCCTGCGGTCCATCGCTCGGCGCGGACCCGAGCCATGGTAACCAAAGCGCTTAGTTATGTAGCTCCAATACTACGGGGTACTAATGTAGAGTGTAGAGATCCTAATGTAGAGGCTCGTTTAAAGCTAAGGTGCCCCCCCTCCACCTCCCAATCGAGCAGTCATTGTCATACGAGCTACACATTTGGAGAGGTTGCTCCAAAAACCACATCGTCAGCTCATTTCCATGCACAGCTATCTAGGGTCCTATGCACCGCTCCCTCGATAAGAAGGCGTAGTTCATTTGATTACCTGCAAGTATAAAAGGCAATATTAATATTTGACAGTTCCACTCACGAAAGTATTTTTTACCAGCTTGACACGTAGAAATGTCTGTAGAAATTTCCCCCGTGGACAAACGTTTTAAAGAAATAATGAGAAAGATTATTGAAATTTTTACTTTACAATTTAAATGTAATGTTTGTCCAAATTTTATTATGTGTCCTTTGGAATGTATTCATTACAAGCAGACTGGCCCGGTTTCGCACGGACATTTCACACAATACGGCAGAACTTCACTGATTTACGAACGAACGCTTTACAAACGAGCAATCGGAACCTTTTGCCCTTCTATCAAACAACCCCCCCTCCTCCCACAAATTAGCCACCGGCTACTCCCAAATCGCACAAAACGCGACAGCGACGCAGTCACTTTACGCCGGTATCAAGTAAGCGAGGGGTACTTGCCCGGTCGTGCCGGCACAATTCCGTTGCATAGGAGGATGCAGTGTCATGCACCATGCATCGCACTACCCCCTCCTATGCAGCATAGCACTACCTCCTCCTAAAACGTCACACATATGTGTGGATCGCGACTGACGGCGGTCGGTTGTCTCTCCTTGTCCCATTATGAATCTAGCGTTAAGATGTGTTGTTGTAGTTATTGGTGTGGTATGGATTCCATTTGTTGAATGGCTCTGCCTCCTTTATTAAGAATTGAGAATGAAAATTGTTTTATTTCGTATTTTATGCAACTATTGGTATGTATGATAATAATTTTATACCTACCGAATACACACAAATCTATGAAAATCAGAGGGGACCAGTCCTTAGACTATTTTCCATTCATTAATTCAGAATATATTTAACATGTACAAACACTATATCCTTCAACATATGCACTTAGACTTGTTTGCGTATTTTAAGTCAGTCAGTCTGTAGGCATTAGGTGCATATACGAGGTTCAACATTTATATCATCAGTTAGGCCTGCGTATATACTGCAAGTGTTTTATATAGAAAATTAAATAACAGAACAGTTTCTAGAAGATCTGGTATATTTCTTTGTTTGTATTTTACTTTCTAATTTGTATTTCTTGGTATTTAATTAAATATGCCGCTAGTGAGGGTCACAGCTAACCTACTCACCGAACCGTAGCATACAACCAAATAAACTTGGAACTCCGTCAATAACTGTTTCCAACATCTTTGTACTATATTATACTATAAAGAATGTATACAGTTTATTCACTTTCCTACTGCTGCTATTCCTGTATCAGCGAACCACCACTTGTGTCTCTTTGATGTGATTGCAGGGAGCAAAGGAACACTGGATTCGAATAAAAACTGGCTTGGGACCGTGGAGATGAAAATTAAGAGATTACCAATCAAATTTAACTAAAAATAATTTTGTACAACGTAATATGACGTTGCCTTGCAGCAGAATTGGGCCGGCACGACCGGAAACACAATATCTCGCTCACATAATACTTGCTCTGTGCTGTCGCCGTACGTGCGTGTGGGTGTGTCCCATTGGCCCATCGAAGGGGAGGGAAGGTGTACAACAATTTTAAAATAATTATGCGGATGTCTATGGGTGTCGGTAGTCATCAGAGGACGTCGACTACTACTTCTTTGTCCCCTTATTATGTAAAATAGTCTCATTGAATTGATTCAGTTGAATGGTATCAACCCCCATTAAACAATCAAGTTAAGGACAGAGAGAGTAATCACCACGGAGGGGGGTGCGAGACCGCGTCGGGTTACTAAGCCCGCGCTAGCGCCGCGTTGCTGCAGCTTCTAAGCTCTCGTAAGCTTCTCTGCGCAACAACCGACCTTTAAACTATTCCTATTGTTCATTATTGTGTTTATTTAGTTACTTTTCGTCCCACTTTGAAAGTGTCATCATTGATAAACTACAGCAACAAATTCGATGCGGTTGCCTAAAAACCACTCAAAATCCATTAAAAAAGCTGCTGCTAAAGCTAACTCCAGGAAACAGAAAAAATCGCGACAGGAAACAGTAGAAAAGGTACAAGGTGGAGCCTCATTCCAAGCCATATTTTTGCCTTTTCCCACGGTTTAAATTCTGTTAGATTCGCCTCAACAGCGCCAGCAACGCCGGGTACATTGCGGGTTGTATGTTTTTGAATCGAATGTTTAATTATTATGTTTGTTTGCTCTGTGGCGACGTGTAACTGTTAGCTCGGCGCGAAGGCGCGAATATCTTGTAACGTGTGCACATGACGCGAGATGGAACAATAATATTGACGCTGAGCGTGTAACACGCCAATATCATCGCCGGTTTGGGACTAACGCGAGCAAATAGCCGTCATTATCAGCATTCCATAATTGGAAACCACTTCTGTAGTACGAGGGGTCAAACGCATCAGCAGAGCTCGTCGAGGACAGGCATGACTATATTTGTTACGCATCTCGGCCGGAAACGGCAAACCGCCACAGGCCCTGCGGCGGTATCATGTGGGCGAGAGGTACCACCCCGCTCGTGCTGGCAACCCCGCTCGTGCTGGCCCAATTCTAATTTTTTTGGACATTTTTGTTGATTTACGGAACTTAAAGGTATTGTTTTGTGGTATAATCTTTTAGGAGTAGACTCGCGATATAAAAAAGCCGCTGTGAAATATGAGCTCAGCGTTCCTACGTACGGCGTTGAGCTTCCATCGCGCTGACTCTTTTCGTCGGAACAATCAAAGTCTTTTGACGACTACCGACGCCCATAGACATCCGCATTGTTGCGCTTTTTTTCTTTTTCCTTCACTCCAGAGTGCTACACTATAAGTTATTAATCTGTCGCGTTAAAATTGTTTGAAATTCACCAAATTTATAACGAATGCAAAAAAGAAAATATATGTATATGAAAAATTTGATATTGAAATCATTAATTAAATTACGCATACTTTCTTTTATGTGCGGTAGCACATCCTGATAAAGCATTTCTCCTACGTAACATACAATCACAAAGCGTGTCTTAATTCATGTTGAATAATAAAAATAGAAAGTTTCTCCTTGTTGTGCAAAGTAACAGAAAGTCTCCAATATATAAAAGGAAGGACTAAATAGTCTACAACATTATCATACAGTGTATTATGTTTCAAGACTTTTGAAACTTTCATCCCTAAGGGGGTGAATTACACGTATATAGGGGTAGACTAGAGGCAGCAGCAGTAGACAATGAAATTCGACGAAACGAAATTTGTTTTTTTACACTGTTTAAGTACTATACTTCTTAATTTACGTGTAAGTACGTAAGGTGATTTTAGATTCCCTCCTAATAGACCACCGGAAGAAGAGCGCAAGGTACTGCGAAATTCCGCTGCATTGTAGCAACATTAAAATAACAAAAAAAAAATCTTAATTGTATCTTTTTGTCGATTGTTAACATGTATATTGTCTTTAATTGTATTTTATTTAAATTTTCGTTTCTATTTTACATTTTATTTTAGTATTTAACTTACACGTGTCATCATCATAAACTCATCGTGCCTCGGTGGCTGGGCCTGCGCAATTCTGTAACAACTCGCAACACCCGCTAGCTCCACCTGCTAAACATCAGCACTCAACACAAACCCCTCTCATAAAAATACCGATAAATCTCAGGAAAAGAGAAATCTTCGGAGTAAGACTGCTCATTTAGGAAAAAAAATCTAAAGGAGTTGGCTACGGCTCTTGACATAGTAATTTCCCAGGCTACTCAATAAAGTTACAAAACACTGCGTTTTGTAAAATGCGCAGTGTATAAAAGTAATTAACACAGAAATCATATAGCTCGTAGCGTATAGTCCTACTAATTAAAAGTTTCGCTCAGGAATCCACCTGCGCGTAGCAGTGTGTAGGTGTGTGTAGCTGTGTATACCTGTAGGACGCACACATGCACACACACACACGCTCAGCACACGTACAGTGCCATCGAACTTAGTTATACGATGCGATCATTACCAAATATAGGACACATGTCGCTAGGGATGTCAAAAGCTAATTCCTGCATCATTTGTTTTAGCAAAAACACGGCAAATGGTTACAAAGATGCCTCGGACTCATTCACGCCGCCGCAGAATACTGTTTTTGTCTATGGTGGCCCATTGAGAGGAGAATGAAAGAAGGACAACACACAGATACCAGTTAAAGTTTGATTAAAATTCTAGCTTTTGCTCGGAATTCCATCCCAGCCATGACGAACAAAACACAACATGAAGGCACACTATTTCTTATTTGACATCCATGTGATAGTCCGAGCTAAATCTATCCCAAGGGAACAATTGCTTTTTCTGTATGAATAGTAAATTTGGCATTACTCCAGTTTGTAGTCTGTATATGTGAAATATTTCATCAGAATCCTTTCAGTGCAGACAAAATTGCGCATTTATATTAGTAATAATACTAGTAAGACGCCCGTCAACTCGACGGGTAAAGATCAATAAATTATTACCATTAGCCAATTGGATCGGATGGTGGTAACAATCGAGTCCGATTCGATACATCATGACCACGTGCGATCTCAGCCCTTCGTTGTTGTCCCCCCGACCAGTTAGCACCAGGACAAATTTCACGACAATAGTGAATATCCTTATTGTAATCACACCACTGTGTCAGGCACTTTTCATTTACACTGCAGCCGGCTTGGCACATCCACCCTCACACCAGAATGGTGATATGACTAGTGCGTTATCTTGTGGTGAGTTGGTTGATGTGTCAAGTGCTGCCGCATATCGAGACATAAAGGGCCAAACGGGCTCATGTTATGTGTCCAAGTGAGCGCGACACTGAGGGAGAGTCAAGAGAGTATCCGCATTCCATACACCGCAGGAAGCACCCGAGGCACCTTAGGGCACTTCTACACACACACACCACAGTCAGGACGCAAATTGCCACCAACCCTACGGAATACCACAGCGTCATACTATCTGAGAGAGAGTAGGCTGGACCTATCCTCGCCGTACAGATTTCAGCTGTTGTGCACCAACTTGTCATGTCACACACCTAGTCCTATAACGTCGTGTTCCCCGAATCGTAAACGAATAGTTAAAATTGAAAAATAGCGTAACTTTCTAGTCAACCCTTCGATATGCATTACGAGTTCTTGGGTGGTAAAATAAAGAAGGGGCCTCATTATAAAATATCTAATTGTACTTGTAATACTCGACTTGTGTAATAAATTGGAGTGCCGCCGTTCAGCTGGACACACCATATATTCATGTCGCCTTTAATGAGTTTTTCTTAGTATTATGATAAGGGGTACACAAATTGTGTAAGGCATGTATGTAGAAGGAGAAATTATATGTTACTAAACGGAAGGAAGTAGTACCACGCCGCATTGTAGCCAACTTGGGCATACACGGCCAAGCATGTACACCTCGGCTACACGATACTGCTGCGGAAGGTGACAGCTGGGATGTCGCTCGCTGCGGCTTGTGAGGTTCCGTGATCCAATTTACCATTGGGCTAGAGGAGGATAGCAACACGTTTAACAACAACGCATAACGACTAAGCGATGTCTGTGGGCGTAGATAATCATCAGTAGATACAACTGCTCGATTGCATTTTATTCTTGATAAAAAAGCGAGAAGGAAACAAACAACAGAAGAAAAAGTGTGTATGAGTTTTGCCCACCTCTACCGCATCCCCTTGCCCAGCTCGATACAAATCCAGCGCCTCTCACCACCACTAATAGCCGAGCCTGGCCTCTCGTGACTGTGAGGAATAGGCCAACAGAAGTACCGACAAAAACAAACACTAGAATAGACAAAAACGTTCAGGTGATTCGACAAAGGCTCAGTCGTCAAACGCCTTCGAGAGATGTTTTTACCTGAGTTTTACTATGAGAATAAGAAGCTGGGGTTCATTGGTCGTAATGAGTGAGGACTAACACACACCGCTCCACTGCCTGGCCTTCAACTCAAGCAGAGCATTCATTCACCTGTCTATAGCGAATTAGTTTGGATGTGTTACTGCATAGATTATGTATTCGCGGACCAAACATAATCTGATGTGTATCTCTGCACAGCAGAGAAATTATTCCCCAGGGCAAAGTATTTTCTTTCGAACCAACTATTTTTAAAACTAAAACTTTTGTTAAGACACGAATGACTTGGGATGTAAGCTGGCGAATGCGTGACAACAACGTAAGGAAAATTGTGATTGGGCAAGGCGAATGGAAGTTGAGAGGGAGATATATGTTTGTAAAGTAGAAAAAAGAGACTTTAATTTCTTATGTTACTGTAGGAGCAAGAGCGAGAGAGAGAGGCGAGCGTATTTTTTTTCGTGCGCACTTTGGTTGAAGCCTTGTAGTGGCGGTGGGGCTGAGTAGCCTGCGGTGAACCCAGACACTTGGGCGAAGCCAATTGAACCGACAGGGCTGTTCATGAGGAGCAGACAAAGGAGCAAAAGGACCTCTTTTTTACTGCACGGGATCAGACGGCAAGACGAGCAGCTCGCCATACGAGGAAGTTGGTGGGATTGGTTTGTGGTGTGGGACAACCCCGATGGAGGTGGAGCGTCAGTCACTTAGGGGACAGAGTAGTCGTGATGAGTTGATAACGCCAAGATACTATCATGGTGGAATGAGGTAATATTTGGAAACCCACACACTACCAGTCCCTGCCCAGTGTCAATCATGGCGCATAAAGCATTTACCCGTGTCATCAAAAGAAAAGAAGACAAAAAATGAGCGCTAAAGCACCAGGCGTTTGGAGTACGAACGTTTTTTACAGCAGTTTGGTCTTCAGTCGTGGCCGTCCAATTCTGCTGCAATACCAGTGGTGCATTGGAGGTGAGGAGGAAAGGATGTCAACACATCCGCATAACAATTATGCGGATCTCTACGGATTTCGGTAGTTATCAAGTGGCTCCGACTGCTTGTTTGTCCCCTTATAATATAAAATATTTACACGCATTACAAGTTCTACTGGACTACGTTACAATATGAAAACTAAAATGTTGACTCTGGCTAATACTAGGGTGTTGGTTTTTCGTAGAAAACTAGATCTACTAGAGATCACCCGGATGGAAGGAAGACCTTTTGAGTAGTTATTAGAAAAATTGGAACATTTTTTATTACATGTCCTTGCCTGCCCCCCCCCCCTCGCGCGGCGCCTAACTTCAACACAAACAGTCGACAGGACCTAGACCCACATTAGCTCGTTTGTTATTAAACAATAAACACAACTATTTGCCGACATTAATGACCACGTTAGCGACGGTAATGGCACATAGAATAATTTAACTGCTACATGTTAAGCCCGGCAGTTTCGCTTCCGCAAAATAATTATATGTAAATAGGTTGGCTATCTTAAGTATGGTTTTATAGAGTGAAACGATAAAAAATGTGGGTAGTAAATAGGAAAGAGCCATATAATGATAGAACCTTGAGGAACACCTCTGTTAGAAGTGGACTACTATCGGTCTCAACATGGAACCTTGAGGAACACCTCTGTTGGAAGTAGACTGCTGTCGATCTCAATATAGAACCTTGTGGAACAACTCTGTTGGAAGTACACTTCTGTCGGTCTCAACATGGTAACCTTGAGGAACACCTCTGTTGGAAGTAGTCTACTGTCAGTATCAACATGGTAACCTTGAGGAACACCTCTGTTGGAAGTAGACTACTGTCAGTCTCAACATCGTAACCTTGAGGAACACCTCTGTTGGAAGTAGACTACTGTCAGTCTCAACATGGTAACCTTGAGGAACACCTCTGTTGGAAGTAGACTGCTGTCGATCTCAATATAGAACCTTGTGGAACAACTCTGTTGGAAGTACACTTCTGTGGGTCTCAACATGGTAACCTTGAGGAACACCTCTGTTGGAAGTAGACTACTGTCAGTCTCAACATGGTAACCTTGAGGAACACCTCTGTTGGAAGTAGACTGCTGTCGGTCTCAATATAGAACCTTGTGGAACAACTCTGTTGGAAGTACACTTCTGTCGGTCTCAACATGGTAACCTTGAGGAACACCTCTGTTGGAAGTAGACTACTGTCAGTCTCAAATGGTAAACTTGAGGAACACCTCTGTTGGAAGTAGACTACTGTCAGTCTCAACATGGTAACCTTGAGGAACACCTCTGTTGGAAGTAGACTACTGTCAGTCTCAACATGGTAACCTTGAGGAACACCTATGTTGGAAGTAGATTACTGTCAGTCTCAACATGGTAACCTTGAGGAACACCTATGTTGGAAGTAGATTACTGTCAGTCTCAACATGGAACCTTGAGGCATCCTCGGTTGATAATAGACCTGTTATAGACTAGACTACTCTTATACTGTAGGACCAACATTGAACCTTGACTCTGTTGCAGGTGCCAATATGTTTTACACTATTAGACCACGACTTAACTGGGCTTATTTGAGTTCAATTCCTACCAAATTATCTAAATTACTATGTTTCTCGTCAAATAACATATGAGGGTAAGTGTTGTTAAGTCCTTATCTCCTACAGCTAGTTGTGGCGCGGGTTATGTTGCAGTCTGTCTGTCCGTACAGCTGTGGGGGCCTGATGTGACAGTTTATTCAAACCCCAAGCCCATGAACATATGCGAATGGTTCAATTCGAACAACGGATTAGGACCTCGTGCTAAACATATAGTTGTACCCAGACATAGCATAAGGGGGCAAACAAGCAATCGGAGCCTTTTGATGACTACCGACGCCCATGGACATCCGCATGATTGTTACGCAGATGCGTTGCATAGGAGGTTGTAGTGTTATGGAACATGTATGGCACTACCTTCTCCCATGCAGCATGACACTACCTTTCTCTAACGTCGACTTTCTTTGTTTTGTGGGTTCCGTACCTTAAAGGAAGAATATTACCACTTTCATTAACATCATGTACGTACGTACGTCTGTCAAGTAAGCGTAAAGGATATTTCCCGGTAAACTAGTGTTATGAGTTATGTAATCTTAAACGTGTTTTATCGTATAGTATAAGAGGGTAACCGAAGTCGGAGCACTTTGATGACTATCGAGGCCCATACACATCCGCATAATTGTTATGCAGATGCGTTGCCCTTATTCCCCTTTTCCTCTCCATAGGCCACTGGAAACTCATAAAACGTACGAAATGCGACAGCATAGCTATTACTTTACGGCGGTATCATGGGAGGAAGAGATGCAGCACGGAACTACCTCTGTCTGTTAAGGAAATCTATAAGGTTCTTCCCGATTAATCATGAAATTAAACACTTTTAACAATTATCTAATATTTAAAACAAATACCTGCCCCCCCCCCTACTCGGTACAATTGTCTTAGCCCGAGGTGCCTATGTTCAGCATGTCGAGCTGATGGCTTATCACTTTAAGCTTGTATGCCACAAGCGAGATCTCGGGAGGCTATTTCAGTGTGCTATCTCATGTCAGCTGTAGCATTTTCCTCAATCCGCATGCGTCGCTTGCGGTGACTGATTCACGTACCATGTGCCAACAACACCGAACCGCGGCCTGACCGCAGTGTTTATACGGACGTATGCACCATTCAAACGCGAAACCTCAAAATGTGGCTCGATTCACATACGGATACAAAAAAATCCTGTATTAAGAATTTAAGATATATTGCGCTGCGTTGCAGCCGGATTGACCGGCAAGGCAGGGAGGTAGGGGGAAGCATTTCGCTCACACGATACCGCTGCGTAGTGCCTTAATTGACCCGCATTAGGACCACTCTCAGTTTATCGCTTTATTTGATAGATCTTATCAAAACATACCTTTGAGTGAAACTCACGTTATTCATTGTGTAATCGGTTTTGATATGTTAGGGAATTAAGAAAATTACCTAGAAATCAGAGAGAGGGACAAGTTACCTCTACGTAGATATTTTCCGTACAAAGTATTTTGGATTTAAAGGGTTATTATAAAGGTCTCGATAAGCAAAAAAAAAATGTATCGAAAAGTGTTAATTATTTTGAGTAAAACTAAGTTATATGAGTTAAGAAAGAACAAATATCGGACGTCTTTCCAGGTTTTATTTAATGTTAAATAGCGCTCTTTAACGTCTTCACAAAAAATAACCAGGTGCCTATTGTCGCACTTAGCACTAGGCACATGGGAACATGATTTTTTAATTTTTTGGTTATGGTTGTCAAAAATCACGGTGGCTTAGTGATTTAAACTAGCGATTTTTTTAAGTCTGGATATTCCTCTTTTATTTAAAAAGAACTCTACTGTGTTAGTTTCCTTTATTAATCTTGAAGAAAATCGATTTTATCTTATGCAAAAGCGTACAACTAGACATTTTAGTCAATTAGAAACTTATTTTAAAAGACATTTTCTTCTCTGGTGACGATTATTTTGTAGTGTTGGGAAGAATTGTAATATCTTTATATGAAGAGTTGTAATGTCCTTACATGTACGTGATGTATTGGTCCTTCCAGATATTATCGAAACATGGATATAATAGTATCGAAATATTTTTATGCGATACCTGCAATCGCCCCGATTTCGCCCGTGAATCAACAACAACAAAATCACATTATACACTGAAACCTGAGGCATCAGCATTCGCTCTATCCATAAGCGATAGCGGCATGAAAATCCGTTAGTTGATTTTGAGAAGCACGATCACATACAGACAGACAGCTTTTGGGAACTTTGTGTTATAACATCTGTAGATATCCAATAACGTTAGTAATTAAAGGACATTCTATTGGTATCAATAGAATCCAACAGAATGTCCTTTAATTACTAACGTTTTTAAGTTGATTCCTATATTTAATCGTTCTTATTTTGGTAAATTGAATAGAAAGTGTATAGCCAAGAGCTTGGTATGACAGAACAATATATCCTTTGTTATAGAATAGGGCACATGAGCTATCGGAGGCCCCTTACGACTACCGACACCCATAAACATCCACATAATTCATAATTACTAAATAATGGGTCACCGGCTACTCACAAACGCGACACGGGAGATGTCACTTTACGGCGGTATTATGTGAGCGAGAGGTACTTCCCTAGTCGTGCGGGCCTAATTCCGTTGCATAGGAGGATGTAGTGTGACGCACTATGCACGGCACTACCTCCTCTGTGGTGTAACGGTGCGGGTGTCGCCTATTAAAACCATTAGCCGCGTGGGGTCCTGGGTTCGATCCCCAGGACGGGCAACTATTATTAAATATTTTTCAGATTATTCCGAGAATGCATTACATTGTCCGCGATTGGAATGGGCCCAAATGGCCATAGGCTTATTCCCTATGACACCATGGGCCTCAGTGCCTTGGCTAATCGTGCGTGTGCTAGTATATCTGCTGGACTTAGGAGTTGTGGATGTTCCAGCTCACCCCTGCCTACCTCTTCGGGGATAACAGGCGTTAAAGTACTTTACTTTATAAAACGCTAGTATATCATAAATATTTTTTTAATTTAAATATTGGCTATAATTTTTATTAAATTTCTTGCTCTCCAAAACAATCAGAATATTCCAATTTAAAAAATAATAAATATTTAAAGTTACCAATAAATTGGTAAATTTGAGCAGAGCCCCCTTCTCTGTTCAAGAAATATTTAATTTGAGCAGAGCTCCCTGCTCTGTTCAAGAAATATTTAATTTGAGCAGAGCTCCCTGCTCTGTTCAAGAAATATTTAATTTGAGCAGAGCTTCCAGCTCTGTTCAAGAAATATTTAATTTGTATTGATGACCTTCATCATTCTTTAACAAAATCATAACTTGTACATTAAATCAGATACTACACGGTAATTTTTATGATTTATTATAGTTTATGCTTTCATATTTAACAATAAAACAGACATGTCCGCTTTTATGCCTTTAGAGCCCTTTTCCCTTCTGCCAATGGGCCGCCGGAAGGTGACAAACAAGTCGCACTTTGCAATCGTGTAATGTGAGTGTCCCTCAAGCAATTCAGCGGCACTGCAAGACGGCGCAGTATCGGTGAAAACGCAGCCAACAGCTATTCGCTATTGCTCCTTGATTTTGATCTACACATTGCTGAGGATTGGGTGAACTTCGTGTCGAGCTTGGCGCGACCTCCGCAGGCCAGCCTATACAGTTCGGCATCCGTGTGACAAAAAATGGCGATTTTATTTATAAATTATGATGGAAAAACATGGCTATTTCCTTAATAAAACCACAAATTAAATTAATATGCCTATAATATATTTATTAATTCGACGGAAAACCTTCGGTAACCAATAACATCAATATATTCGGCCCTTTTTGTAACTTTGAGTTTCAATCAATAGAACAGCGGCGCATTAGGGCTACGTGACCCTTTAGGGTCTTTGCTAATAAAATTGAATTTGTATGCAGATTAAAAATATAATCATGTTGGTAATTTTAATTCTATTTAATCATATACTGGGCCATGTGATTTAGACAATTAGGCCCTTTGGTGGCAGCCCTAAATTCCTCTACTGTAGAAGTCTGTCGAACGGGAGACGAAAAGGGAGCGCACGTGTGCCAGCACCCACCGCCTCCTTGATGTTCACTTATTTCCCATATAACAATATTCTGAATTTTGAAAAGGCGGAAATTTGACGAGGTGACGTCCAGCATATAAGGCGGGAGACGGAGAGCGTCCAACTGTAACTCTGGTAGCTCTGTCTGGTCTGTACTCAGTCGTGAAGGGCGAGCTCGCGTGTTGTCGCACTGAAGCAATGGGGAAGAGCGACTCACGGTTGAAGAGTCTTGGTAATGGTATTGCGAGCATTTTGTAAGAGGTAGTGCCATGTTGCATAGGAGGAGGTAGTGCCGTGCATAGTGCATGACACTGCATCCTCCTATGCAACGGAATAGGGGCGGCACGACCGTTGGAAGTACCTCTCGCTCACTTGATACCGCCGTAAAGTGACACCTAACGGTGTCGCGTTTCGTGCGGTTTGTGAGTAGCCGGTGGCCCACTGGGGGAGGTGAAAAGGACGGCAATGCATCGGTATATTTATGGTGATATTCATGGGCGTCGGTAGTTCTTGAAAGGCTCCGATTTCTCGTTCGTCCCCCATACTATAAAATAAAAACCATCGATTCTAATTCTCGGCAATAGCCATCTGCCGTGCAGCGTCGTGTGATTCGGTAAGAATCCAAAGCCAGGAAGATACAAATACGGTACTGGTCCACCAGACCGTCACTAGTGATGCTGCGCACTGACGGAGAGCTGCGCCCGTCCAGTCGGTCGCCGTATGTGCTCCACATCTCACAAAAACAAACTGACTTTCATATTAATATAAAACCGGCTTTCGAATAAAAAAAAAGAACCTTCACGCCTGTTATGCCCTAAGAGGTGGTAGGCAGACGTGTGCTAGTACATCCACAACTCGTAAGTACATATACTAGCACACCCACGATTAGCCTAGGTACTGGGCCCGTGTCACAATTGTGACGCGGCGGTGGAGTCGGCCCAGCACACCCGAGATGGGCGGCGCTGCGTCACGATCTGACATCAGTTGTCGGAGGGGACTTGTCACAGTCGAGCATCATCGTCGCGGTGCTCGGCAGCGACGAGTGCTACCAGGCGATGGCTTCCTTCTGAGACCGTCATGTCTCGGAAGGAAGCCGACGAGCGTTACATAATAAAAACAGAACTTGCATATGTACAATGTCAATCCAATGGCACAAGTATAAATTATTTACGAGTGAAGGCCAGGACGACTGATCTCCATTTGCTTCCATTCGCCTCCTCTCGGGCACCCTGTTGAGCACTCCGACTTACCCTACAAGTTGTATGAGCAGTTCGTGTACGTTTGCTTTTGTTCATTTTTAGAGTTACCTTAAAATTACCTTATTGTCCGTCTATCTGTGCCTACAGGTCCGTCGTTCTGTGCGATTAAGGATATATATAAACATAGATTCATGAACAATATGAAGAAGCGAGATAGGAATGAAGGATGAAGGTAATTAAAAAAATCAGAACTTAGTAATTTATCGTCATACGAGGCGTGATTGATCCGAAACGACAAAGAAAAACTTTAACAATCAATTTAAAGCCACCTTATTTTTCAAAGTAGTTTCCCTGTACCTCGATGCATTTAGTCCAGCGCTTCTCCAATGCCGTTACTCCAGTCTGATAAAATCTTTTCTCTAACCCCTCAAAATACTCGTCTACGGCAACAATGGATGATACTGAAATATTTGATGAAAATCTTCGGCCTAACGATCCGAGTTGCTGTTTTTCCTTTAAAAACGTAAAAACTCTATCACCGCACGAATTTCGTTTCATTCAATTGTTGAGAAAATTTTCGCACAAATCTACTATCGGTTCAAACTTGACGTATTTGGTATTTGGTATTTTCGAAAAGATGTAAAAAAATTGTCTACCTACCTTTCTTTTTAAGCTCGTTGCTCGGCCAGTTATCAATCAGCCTGGTATGGTATCACAGTAAAAAAAATCATGAACTTATATTTGTAGTTATTTCCTACAAAGTGCGCATATGTACTTAACATACGCACGCAAACATCCGTTTCCGGCTCGACTGCCACGCTCGTGTACCCCCCCTGGTACGGGACCCTTTATGAGCGACTCCAACTCGCATTGACTAATTTTATTTTATTGCGCAAAAACGGAAACAACATCGGAGAGTTAAACAATGTAAATTGTATGTAAATTTAGATCGACCCTAACCCCT
>JAFELO010001008.1:119260-136000 GCA_017140195.1 Eumaeus atala | reverse complement strand
GGGCTAGGTTGTCACAGCCCGCTCTAGTCTGTAAGAGACTGGCACTGCTGCACTGAAACCGACCGCGCCGGCTCTCGCTCGCACGATGCCGCCGTAGCGTCAGTGACTGTCGTGTTTCGTACCTACAATCTAATCTACTCGACCATCATCATCAACGGCAGTCGGAAGACGTCCACTGCTGGACATAGGCCTCACCCAGTGAGCCACGAGTCCCATGCATCCAGCGCCTCTCCGCGACCAACATTCATAATATATATAAAAATAATAAAATTTTTGTAATCTATCTATATCTACACCAATACTTTACAGAGGAAATTTGATTTTTTATTTGTTTGTTTGCATTGAATAGGCTTCGAAACTAATGGATCAATTTGAGAAACTATTTTACCATTAGTAGCCTACATTATTCGTGATGTGACGTACGCATATATAACATTTTCTAAAACGGTTTGATCGTTATGAAAACTTCGATAATGTAAATAAACAAAGGAGGTAAGAAATATCTAAGGATATTGTTTACCTGCAAAATTTTTATAGATCACTGCTAGCTGATTCGGCAAAAGATTTTCTGTTATAAATTTATTGGTTGTCATTGTAACTTGTAATGTTACGAGGTCAAAATTCAAATTTATAATTTATATATTTTTTTAAATCGCTGAACTTTTGCCATATTTCGTGCAATATCAATCAATGCGTAACCGGGACGGACTGCTAGTTTAATATAATTATGATCCTTGTTCTACCACAAGCGGTTTTGCCTCAGAAATATCACGAAGCAAGCGTTAATTCCAATCCCACCACCTGCAACCGATCGGTTTAACATTTTTTTCGTGAAAGAGTACTACAGTACCTACATACTCGCAAACATTCGCATTCACAACATTACTTGGATAGGATTTGGTTGGTATGAGATAAGTACGTAGAATATGTTCCAACATTTTGTATTAATGGATGTTATGACCACGAAATCGAAGCTATGGGGACGCTTGCGGGACGTTATCTAAACTATCTGATTGGTCAGTGAGCCTCTGCTTGGGACCCAGTAAGCCCAGTAACATAAGCAAATCTAAAACCATTTTAGCTGCCCCGACTAACGCAAAAGGCATTTTTTGTGTTAACGGGACAACTAAGTTACTATAAGTGTTCCGGACACTTACAATTATTTAGTTTTGATAAATTGCGCCATCAGAGCACCTGTCATCTCAGTCAGACAGTGATCACCGTTACTTTAAAGCATCTGAAACGTCGGGTTATCTTTACCAACTGAATAAACTGCAATAAAGCCCGTAAAGTTAACAACATTTTGAAATCCAATAAGCGTTTACTACGTTATATTGAATCAGTTATCGTGATTACCCAAGAGTGCAGCCGGAGGGGTGCCACGTGTCGTCTGCTCCGTGTCGCGGAGGCGTTACATCCCAGTAGGCCGCCAGAGCAACCGACGTCATAAAAACAAATCGACACTTTTATTTCACTTCGGAGACCTGAGTTTTGTAGTCAGCTGTGTAAAAATAGGTGTATAAAAATAAACTTATTTGTATTTAAAATTATGTTATATATATATAAATTTGCTCGGAATACACGGGTGAAACCGCACATATAAACACAGACAGCTTTTAAGTACTTTGTAACATGACATTAATGTCTAATTTCGACCACGATGGCCAGCTCTACTGGATCTAGCCAATTGCGCAGGACAAGTGCACAAGCACTTCCTGTTCCCTCCTTCCCCTGCAATTTTCTCTTCCGTTCGATGGTACGGGAGTGAAACCAGGCGCAGGGCCGACGGCTTAGCAGGCTCTTCGAGGCACAGAGGTATGACACTGCTCAAACATATTTGAGGGAAAATTGTTGAAACCTAAAAAGGTGGTAAGGAACAACAACGCGAACTGGTTCCTGCAGCAACTCCTGTTTATTCTCCCGGAATGAGGGACGTCTTTAGCCACCATTTATTCATTCATCATAATCATCATCACTATCAGCCCTCACCGGTCCACTGCTGGACGTAGGCCGCTTTCAATGAACGCCATGCCGACCGGTCTCCTCCTACTCGTACCCATATTTATTTTTTTATGGGATAAGGGGCAAACGAGCAAACGAGCAGTGGTAGATAATTACCTCCGCCCATAGACATCCGTATGATCCGAGGTTATTATAAAAGGAAATTAATGGAGTTTTTGTCATGTAAAGCATCTGATCCTACGTCTTCAACCGCTACGACTGACAGGACATCCCATCACATCAGTAGCCAGCAGACGTAGCATAGCCAATGACGTAACGGACAACTCGCAAAAATGCCCATAAAACTATTTCCCTGAATTCTCGCGTGTCTATTTTAGTGCGACTACTAAAAGTGGAAGCGGCCATATCTAAAAAGATCACAACGTCATTTGGCGATCATAAATTTAGTAATAGCCTCGTAAACCGACATTTGGCCTTGCCGGGTCGTTGCCGTAACCTAAAACACTACGTCATCATCTATTGTTCGCTAGCAACAAGACGTTCTCCACCCGTCTAGTGTAAGGAAAGCAGTGTTGTCTACTTTTAAAATCTTCCACTTAATTAGCCAGTTTTTTTTCCACAAAATATAAGGAAATCTCCCAAGTAAGTTACGCCTGCTAGAACTGCCAAGTTGCTAGCGTTATGTGAAGTAATGTTAATGTAAAAGGAATCTTTAGATACACATGTAACTATATGAGGTGATAGGTGTAACTAATATAGATCGCAATTGTTCAATTGTCTTCAGTTATCGGTGACTCATGAATTATACGCCAGTTAGCCTGGCCGAATTCTCAGTCAATAGAAAAGTAGATTTAAGTTTGAATATCTAATTAAAATCATACTAGGGTGATTACACCTGCAGCCCATATTAGTATTAATCATACTAGGGTGATTACACCTGCAGCCCATATTAGTATTAATCATACTAGGGTGATTACACCTGCAGCCCATATTAGTATTTTTATTTAACACATTTTGAAAATACAGTACAAGTCAAACGATATTCAAGAATATTTTCAAAGATCTTGTAAAAGAACGACCATTATATAATGTACACCGACATGCGGGTCGGTCGCCCCTGCTCATCACGCACAACGGTTTACGTTTTACGGTTTATTTAGTTATTATACATACATTTATTACTTTTACGTTTTCGACTTTTCGATAATCGTCTATTTCAAATGTATACTAAAGAAACCGTCGTGTTATTCGTAACACTGTTGGTTTGTTTAAAATTCGAGTGTTAACGCAGTTTGTATGGAGTAATAACTTGTGAACTTATTCCCATCACCAAAATAATGGAGTAACTTATAGCGTCGCTGGCAACAAGACGGCAACTTTAGTACGCGTTGCGTCACGCTCTGATGAGGGTTTAGGAAGTGCGATAAGGAGGAATCAATCACTTCGGCTCGGGTTGACGGTTCCTCACATTTTATCTCCGACGTAAGCGCCGACGGTTACTTCACACTGGCGGCGTATGCGTTGACAAGCGTGCGATGGTTCCTTTATCAGCGACAGAGACGAATATAATTTAACACTTCATTACAACCAGTTCTTACTTCGTGCCAATGGAAAGCAGCCTGTGGGTTGTGCCTGCATTGCCAGGTGTGGCTGTCCCTGCGATCTCTCACCGGAAGAACAGTCGCTACATCACGCGATTTCACTCTTTGTATTTTGACATCCCGCGCCACTTGAATTCTTTCGTAAGCAGCGAGTAAACTACAAACTACAAAAAACTTATAATGACGTGCAGGTGAAACCGCGGGGCGCAGCTAGTGATTGATGTAATAAAAAATTTACAAACCTAATCCACGTATATGGGTTGTTAGTTATACGAGTATCAATTTTCCCGGAAAAAGAAAATTGAATGAATTCAATAAAGCGGTCTTCCTGGCGTGGCTGGTGCGGCAAACCCTCTCCGTCTCCCCACTCCTCAAAGTGTACTTCGACATGCAATGTGCGCCATAATATTGGGGATCCCCCCCCCCCTCCAAATATACCATATAGGTACTACTAGGTAACTAGCACTGCTACGCAGTCTCACTAGCCACATACTCACTTTTCGGGATACAAAGTGATTTTTTGTATTTTTCAGGTTAATCGAATACCTAAATTTCTTTTGTTTTGTAAATTTTCATAATGGGAGTTTATTGCATTCGGCTTTGGAAAATCCAGTTTTCGCCAGACCCGTTCTGGGGTACACCAATAACACTTTCCGAGTGGCGTTGTGTGTGAGTAGTTTCCGCCAGATCCGTTCTGGGGTACACCAATAACACTTTCCGAGTGGCGTTGTTTGTGTGAGTAGTTTCCGCCAGATCCGTTCTGGGGTACACCAATAACACTTTCCGAGTGGCGTTGTATGTGTGAGTAGTTTTCGCCAGACACGTTCTGGGGTACACCAATAACACTTTCCGAGTGGCGTTGTGTGTGTGAGTAGTTTCCGCCAGATCCGTTCTGGGGTACACCAATAACACTTTCCGAGTGGCGTTGTATGTGTGAGTAGTTTTCGCCAGACCCGTTCTGGGGTACACCAATAACACTTTCCGAGTGGCGTTGTATGTGTGAGTAGTTTCTGCCAGATCCGTTCTGGGGTACACCAATAACACTTTCCGAGTGACGTTGTATGTGTGAGTAGCTTAAAAAGCTTTCAAATGACTGGAATGATCAACATGCAGTTTGTTGCGCATTCAAAATAGTGTATCAGCCATGTGTACATAAAACCATCGCACAGTGATAACTGCAGGATGTTTCCAATAGCGCATTACAGGGGGGAGGGCGGGAGCACAACACGTCTTGATAACAGTTGTGCGGATGTCTATGTGAGTCGGTTGTCAAAAAGAGTCGCTTGCCCCCTATACTAAAAAACAAACCTCTCGGTTACATATACCGCTGTGGCCCATTGGGGGCATCTATCGAAGAGCAACACATCAGTGTACATATCCATGCGCTTATGAGCGTCAGTCTTTAGAAAGCTCCGATTGCTTGTTTGTCCGCTTAAGTTATATAGTTTGCTACTCCTTCTATTATCTTATTTGTAAAATTCATTGCGGGTCCCGCGACAGGACTGCCTGCGATGATTTTACCAAAGGTCCTAGTGGTGGGCGCCGTCATGGCGACGGCCAGCGATGCAGGACAGCGCCAACCACTAGCGGTTGGAACCCATTGGTCCCTCGCTCTAACGAACGAATCCGTTACTTCATGCAATAAAGACTGACTTGTGAATTGTACGTAGGAAAGTAAAGAACCCAGCAGTGGGCGTGGGCTTGGCAACAAACGCTACGCAGAGCCGCCGGCCGAACGGCGCGCAGAAAGTGAAACTTGACTCCTGTGACCCGGCATTGTGTCGGTGTCGGTGGGTCATTAGGCGCGGTACTGTTTACGTTTTTTTCACGTTTTTCGGTCGTATTTAGAACGTGTGTTTTGATTTATTCCTCGTTTTTTTGGCTATACTTTTGTATACAGCTGATCCTATGATGAAACCAAAATGTTATTCAAAATCTTGAATAAAAATAACTTCTATAAGTTAGCGTGAACTGTTTACTCAACATTCGAAAGTAAGCTAACGCTTAACGCTTTTCTGCAAAAGCGTTACGCTGAATGTGAATGCTTCACATGATTTTATTGTTCACTTCGTCACTAGCGGTTCGCCCCGGCTTCGCCCGTTAAGAACAGGGGTCAAATTATAAAACCTTCCTCGGGAGTCGCTCTATCCGACGATGAAATTCTCATGAAAAGCCGTTCAGTAAATTTAGGGAATATCGACCGCGTACAGACTGTTGGGGACTTTCTTGTATAGAGTTTAATATCGACCACGTACAGACAGATATCTGTTGGGGACTTGCTTGCATATAGTTTAATATCGACCACGTACAGAGAGACATCTGTTGGGGACTTGCT
The DNA here is from genome assembly GCA_017140195.1 of Eumaeus atala. NCBI lineage: Eukaryota > Metazoa > Arthropoda > Insecta > Lepidoptera > Lycaenidae > Eumaeus > Eumaeus atala. Next base: position 130,102 of record JAFELO010001008.1, on the reverse strand, counting down.
TGCATACACAGTTTAACATCAACCACGTACAGACAGACAGCTGTTGGGGACTTGCTTGCATATAGTTTAATATCGACCACGTACAGACAGACATCTGTTGGGGACTTGCTTGCATATAGTTTAATATCGACCACGTACAGACAGACATCTGTTGGGGGCTTGCTTGCATACACAGATTAATATCAACCACGTACAGACAGACAGCTGTTGGGGACTTGCTTGCATATAGTTTAATATCGACCACGTACAGACAGACATCTGTTGGGGACTTGCTTACATATAGTTTAATATCGACCACGTACAGACAGACAGCTGTTGGAGACTTGCTTGTATATAGTTTAATAACGTATTTTTCCTTAGCGCGAGCCTTAGATATCGTTATTCAAGAAGAAAAAACTCCAACAATATTCCCATAAACAATATAGTTTTAATTGCAATCTACCCTCGCTGAGCGCACGACGCGCGACACGCAATACCAACATTTTTGAAAAACACTTCACGGGACATTTAATTATAGTTCCAATTAAAATTTTCTAATTATGTCATTATTAATTATTTATTTTATTTGAATTCTAAAATTTGAGCTTTTAGGCTATTGTTCTTTCATAAACTATCTCTTATAAGCACTTTTTTTATTGATGGAATCTTCTGTTGTGCGAATACAGACGTCCACAAACATTAGTGCAACGAGAAACAATCAGGCACCCTCGGTTCAGTTATCTTAGCCCAAGGTGTCAGTGTCCGCCCCAGGCCTGAGGTACTGAGGCCCTCTGCCGCGACATGGCTTGACCCATGTACATCTGTAGTATATCCTTATGTACATGGTTCAACCCATGACAACAACTATGCGGATGTCTATGGGCGTCGGTATTGATCAAAAGGCTCCGATAGCTCGTTTGCCACCCCACATTTGTTATAGACCCTGTAGACTGCATAACAGCGAGACCCCCGTAGTAATGTCTACGTCCCACAGGGCACAGTAAATACGTATCGGTATAGTCACGGGCAACCGCTAGTTTATGTTATGCCAGTTAACTAAACGAATGTTTACAACTTTTGTGTAACGTAAAGTTAAATTATTATTTTATGTGCATACATTAGTTAGTATTTTCTCGAGAAATTGTATATTAATATTAATTAAAATATAAAAAATGCTAATAAATTTAATATTCGTATTTTAAATAATGTATAGTTTTTATTAACATTAGTCTGAACATAGTACTTGAGTATTAATAGCCCAAGAGCCAAGAGAATTTTTTTATACATTAATCATATATTTTATAAGTCTTTTGTACTTTACTTGAAGGACGAGTTAGTCGATTTTCAGTCATCTCATTCAGAAAATAACTTGACTTTATTTTTAAAATCAATACAATTTGAAAAGCTTGCGGGTGTGAGGTTAGACGACATAACATTTTAAGACAAGCTTGAGTAAATCCCAAAGGGCCGAAGAAGGGATTTGCTTCTTCGGCTCCTTTATTATGGTAACTGATACTCATGAACAAGGACAAACACGCAGATGCGTGGCTTTCCATTATCAAACTCAGTGGGCTTTCTGAAAGGAAGATTTTTACTGCGCAATATGAGTATTACTTGTGAAGCTGGCGCCGAAGCCTCCGCTTTTATTTATCTGTTAAGGGTGAACAAGAAGAACAAGATGCCTGTTACCTTTTATAACATGTAAAATGTGTTTCTGTCTCAGGCTCTTGGACTATAAAGCGAGCTTTATTCAGCTGGTTCAAGGCCCCGTGGTCTTAGGATCCGCGCTGTGACCCTGCCTCGCTTTGTCACGCTCATTCGTCATTCAAGTCGGCATCGTCGTGATACTGTGCCGACTAATTCTTCGGCCGCACACTTCACTAACACTTAACCATAGCTACTATGATTTTTATTTACCTCACCCCTGCCTGTTCTAGGCACATTCTTACCTCTCCTTCATGCTTATCGGGACCACGTAATACCAGGATTGTGGTCTTACCGCAATCACACAACTGAGTGGTTTCCGTTTTGGGCACTATACTAGGGCATTCTATTATATTCACTATTCTCAAGAATGGAAATTACAGTTTATGTAAGTAAACGATCTTGCTAAAGTAGGGACGACCCTACTTTGGTACGGACCGTCCCTTGTTGGGTGAGTTGTTCCGGAACTTATTTAAGAGCTTCTACTGGATCTTGGCCATTGGAGGGCCCATTTGAGAGAAGAAAAAGCAGGGCGTCGTATCTGCATGAATTATGTGGATGTCTATGGCCATCAGTAGTTGTGTTACCCCCGCATTTCTTCGATGACGTCGTGTGTTTCTTGGGGCCCACAACTGGCTCAAACCAGCCACCGCAGACGTACTTCTTAGGACCCTTCACTGTATGTATGATAATATTAAACATTAAAATAGGTGTAGTGGTTGCCAGGATGCCCGTCTTCCCGTACATTAGCGTAATTATATGCTAATCCCAACACTATTGTAGGGAAGTGAGTGTTGGGTATGTCAGAAACTGCATGAAAGTAGAATAAACGCGGTCGAGATGAGCTCGCTGCGAAAAATATGTGATGTAACCCTCATCGACCGTGTTCGCAATAGTGAAGTAAGAGAGAGCATAGGAATAAAAGAAAGTGTCGGTATAAAAACGTGAAAGAGCATGCTCCGTTGGTTCCGGCATGTAGAAAGAATGAAAGGTGAAACATTAATAAAACAAATATACAATGCGAGTGTGGAAGGATGTAGGTACCAAGGAAGACCAAGACTGACATGACATGACGGTACACGATCAATCTGATCATAATAGATTGATCGTGTACCGTCTGAAGATAGTGTCAAAAGTTTTCGCAACCGGTGTTTTTGTATGAAGAGAGTAATGAAAGTGTAGGAGGCAAGGCAGGTTTGTAAGGGTCGTGATGTGTGGCACTCCATTCCCTCTGCCCATCCAATTACCCCATTGGGGAGCTGACGTAACGATGTATTGATGTTGTTGTAAAAAAAGTGTACTACCTGCATTTTACATAATATATTTTGTGAGAGATCATTTCAATGCTGCAGCCAAATATGGGTCACTTCTCTTGGCAACACGCCTGGATCACCTCTGTAGGTGTGTCTATGGGCGCCTGTAGCCAGAAGGCTCAAAATGTCTTTTATCCCAGTACACATATGCTGCCCTTTATACTTTAAAAAAAACATGATCAGTCCATACCTCAGCAACAACCTCTCACCAAGATTTTTCCCTCGCGTAAAACGACTCCACCGCGCCATGTATGGACAGAAACAATGGAGTGTACAACACTAATTAACTAACAAATGGGCGTCATGTCGCAGGATTAGCATAACTGCGCACCAAATTCGCGAGCTACGTGACCAGAGGCCCAAGTGGTGCTCCAGTTTTAATAATTCGCTGCATTATTCATCGCATTGCAATCTTAATAAATTATATTTAGGAATTTCTGGCATGTATTGACTTTTTTAAAATGTCTGTTCTCCGAGTTGAACTTGAGGTACATTGGCCGTATATATATATATATAGAAATGAACCAGCTGTGCTGACCATATGATAGTGCATTGTGTGCGCAAGTGCAGTCTCTACTCACCCATTCCTCGATGTGATTTATTACAATGTGTACATAAGTCATGGACATTAATTAGAGCATGATGGTGTTTTCGCAGTAAACCGCTATCCGGAAAAGTTATGAGTCATCAGTGATATACTACATACATCTGATCGAAATTTCTCGACCTGATTTAATTTGGACCATGTCCAGACTGCAGCGTGCGATGTACAGGAAAAGTTCTTTTGAGACAGGGAGATAGGTAGTGGGCAGAGACCAGCCTGCACCTACGCATAGCACTATAGATAGTGGGAATTTACGGGTCACACTAACAGGATGACGTTAACACCAGTGTTAGGTAGCACGCTTATCACAACCATCTAAAATTGCATTTTGTCGCTAGGGAATGCGTTCAGATTTGCTTCGAAGTCGGAACTGTATTTGGTACTCGAGGTCCAATGAGCGGCTTTCCCTAGGCGGCTGTTGCAAACGGTGCTGTAAAAATCCCGTCGGCGCTTTTTTATCGGGTTTACCTCTCCTTCCCACGTTTTCCCCGTTGTTATTCTTGCACCTCCCTGAGGTGTAAGAATAATCGACGGCTGCAGCCACAGAGCCCGAATTAAAAGCTATAAAAGAGCCACAATGAGTTTAAGCATAAGAAAAAAAAGGAGTCATGTCGACGCTTAGATTTTCAGTTAGCCTGAGATCCCTCGACATTAAAAACTGCACATATATTCATTTTTTCTTTTACGAGGGTGGATCTAAAAGTTCTAAGCCCGACAAAGAAAATAAAGGAAAATTGGGTCTAAATTTATTTTTATTTTTCGACATAGTCTCCATCTTGTTTATCCCCTCGAAAAAAAAAGATTCCGAAAGGTCGGCGAAATAATCGTTTACTGCGACTGTCACCTCACTTTGGTCGAAAATTTCGAGACACCCAAATGTTTTTTTAAATTTGGAAATAAATGATAATCCTTGGGGGCTAAATTCGGCGAATAAGGTGGGTGGGGCAGCAATTCGTAGCCACAATCATGGATTACAGACATTGTTTCAACCGAAGTGTGAACACGTGCATTGTCTTGATGAAACAAAACTTTCTTACGCAACATTCCCGGCCTTCTTCCTTCCCGGAGTCTTCGTAAAAGGTTACAATAATAACTAGAATTTATAGTTTGACCTTTCGGTAAATAATCTACAAAAATAATGCGCTTCGCATCCCAAAGAACAGAAGCCACGACTTTGTTAGTCGACAAAACGACCTTAGCCTTTTTCGGTGTAGGAGAGTCTTATCTTTTCCACTGTTTGGATTGTTGCTTTGATTCAGGAGTATGGTGGTGAACCCAGCTTTCATCCATGGTAACAAATCTATACAAAAAGTCCTCGGGATCAGTCTCAAAAAGTTTTAAACAGTCACGCGAAATTGTGTATCGAACTCGTTTTCGTTCAGCTGAAAGCAACCTCGGGACTCAGCGAGCAGAAACCTTATGGAACCCCAACTCTTCCGTTATTATGTGTTGCATCCGGCCATAACTAATGTTTGTTATCTCAGCTATCTTACCAATGGTCAAACATCGGTCACCCAGTACGGGATCACAAATTTTATCGATTTTTCTTTCGTGGTAGAGGATGTAGGCCTTCCACTCCTAGGAACATTTTTGATGCTCTCACGACCGCACTTAAACTCACCTACCCACTTCTTGACACTGGAATACGATGGAGCAGACTCCCCCAAAGTGCTCACTTGGTGGATGTCTTTTGGTGGTAGGCCTTTTTTATTGAGGTGCTTAATGACTGCACGGTGTACAATTTTCTCCATTATTGAAAATTGCGTCAGATTGCTTCAAACAAATAATCACAGAAAATTTATATTGTGCAGTATCGGAATGAAACTGCGAACAATAAATCAATATGACACATACTAACAAATGACGGTAGATTTAAAAAGATGTCATAGCTCCATGTAGGTAAGGCCACGAACTTTTAGATCGACCTAAGTACCCTTGAAGAAGTAAGACATCACTGGGGGACCTCCTTGCAGCCGGTGGACCTGCCGCTACAACTTTCTAAACGCATTACTCTCCATTGTGTAACAACCACTTGTTGGTCAAATGAAAACTTGTCGAAAAGTGTGGACAAAAAACTATTGTCAAGATTGTTGTGAGCCATAATCAACGATGTCAAGCTTGGTGTTTGTGTCTGCTGGCAATATTTGTAAGATATAATGTCACTGCTGCTCACATCCATAACTCTCCTTCGTTCTAGCCAGTTATTCCGTTTCTATAGCTGATGATATCGGGGTCGGCTAACTAGTCTAAGAGATGTGACGGGGGCGCCATATTTAAACAGGGCGACTGCCATCTGATCTCTGTAATTCAGAAAGTCCAATACCAGATAAGATCGAATTCGATTTCACGAATCCGGGTTTCCTCACGATGTTCTGTTTCGCCATAAGAGGACATGGCCGGGATTGAACATGGACCTCCCGAGTGGACGTACGAAGTGCTAACCACTCGACCACTGAGGCTCGTTCTCACTTGCATAAAATGGGCGCGTAATGGTGGATATGCTTTACGTAACCGGGTTTGTGAGAGTGCAGGCGCACGGGGCGGAGTGGGTGAGGGAGGGCGCTCCACCCGTGGATCATTTCACAGGTAATGAAGGTATAACTCACTTTTAACAAAGTGTAATTAAATTTAACGATATGAATACATTAATATGAAACCAATTTAATCTTAACGCCATCTATATTAGTTACATTTATTCGGCTTGTGAAACTTACTTAGGGAAACCAAGGAAAATATTTTTTTTTTGTTATTGGCGTTTTGTGCTGTCAAGACCCGACCTCCCATCAGTCGCAACGTCTACGCCTTCAATTACTATGGAAGTTGAGAATGGTTCTAATCATTAGTTCATGTTGTAGTTTTCTACAACATGGACTAAAGTAAAAAGATTCTATTTCATATAGAATGGTCAAATATACCAAAATACTTCGATCGCAAGTTTTATACAAGTGTAAACGGACAGTATGGACGCCCATATCATTCGAACAATTGTTATGCTGACGTTACAATGAAACTAATTTTACTGATTTTATCGCGATAATATTTATTACTTAATTATTTAACTAACCAGACGTTTCGGTAGCTTTACAGCAAACATGGTCAGGGGTGGACTGATAGTCTTCGGTTAGTTAAATGGTTAAATAGCCCACGATAAAATCAGTAAAAGTAATTTAATTGTGATGAATAAGATTTGCGTAAAGTCATTATACAGATGTGTTGTCTTCCTCCCTTAATAGGCTACCGCAAACTCACAAACCACAAAAACGCCACATTATACCTGTCAATCGACTGCGGTATCTCGGTATCTTAGCGAGATGTCCACTCCGGTCGTGCCGGCCAAATTCAGCTGCAATGCATAAATGACAATGATGATGCTGACAAAAATACCGAGACGGTAGGTTTTCTCACGTGTCTGCCTTCTCGATATACCACCCTTAGCCATCGTGATAGCACTTAACATATCACCAACTCTCGATGTGATTACTCGAATGCCAACTAAAATAACCGGCCAAGCGCGAGCGGACGCACGTGTACGTAAATAACTTCAGAATATGATTTATTTATCAGCTGGGAGTTAGCGACAGCACTATACGACGTTAATAATCAGGGAGCTAACAGTGTCACCTCGCTTATTATTAAATATCATGATTCCAGGTCAACAGGAGGTACCCTTAAGGCATTCTTGACGGATAGACGAACGATAACTCCTTTAATCCGTTTCTTCCTCCTAAATAAGGGACCCTAAATATAATTAAATAAGGGATTGATGGTACCAATTGGGAGTCGCACATAATTTTATTAACGACAACACAATAAAAAAATAATTTAGCACCGACTGCCGCGGTCGTGTGCGAGTATGTAATAGCAGTTAGCACAGCGCTATTCCATCAGCTGAACGAATATAGAATAGGGCTGTCGCTAACTCCCAACTGATAAATAAATCATATTCTGAAGTTATTTACGTACACCTGACTTGGGGAGTAAGGCGATGAATGCATGACGAGGGCGTTACGGAATCGAGGCCAATGCCTGGCGAATGTTGAGGGAGATATGAGGTAGTGTAGATAGTAAGAGAGGGTACTACAGCATAAACAAATGCAAATTTGTATTCAAATATAAAATTCTGTTACTAGCAGAGTTTAGCAGCAGTTAGCAGCCCTTTCACTGTCCCAGCGGTCCTTCATTTATATATGTCCTTTACAGTAACACTGCATATCTGTATAATATGTGATTGAGTGTACTTTGAGGTATTGCCTAGATTAACAGTAGTACAAGTACCTAATGAAATGTCGATATTGTATTGTTCCTATTTAGACACTAAGTTCTGTGAATGTCAACTAGGTCGCTCCAAGCGACTGAAAGTGAGGGGTCACTGAAAAGCAGCGCCATGTCATCTGCTAAGTTGATGAGGCAAATTCTGAGTGGCCACGTGAATTGGTCACAATACCAAAATATTTTCAATAACTCTATTGTATAATTATTTTATGTTATTGCGTTGTGATCAATAAACTATTTCTTCTTCAATAAACGGATTTCGTATATGACTGTGGGGACAAGTAATGAAGGTAACAATAATGTTTAATTATATTTTTGTTGGAACAGACTGAAAAAAGGGCGGAAATATTATAGTTATAATATTGCACTATATAGTTATTTATGTATGTCAAGATAAACGCACTCCATCGATCGCCCACGCTGCAGAGGAGTGTAATGCGACATGCGTCAGATAGACAGATTAAAATATTGGCGTCGGTAAAATAAGTTTCACTTCAAAAACTGGTGACACGTTTTGTAGGTGGCGGCCCTGACAGGGCAGTCACCGGACGGAATTTAGCTAAGACTGACATCATAGAGTGGCACTGCCCTGGCGAGGCCGAGCTCGTATTCAATTAGTGGCCGATGTTGTTCTACGCGGCAGTTTCCGTAACGACACGAGACACCACGCTCATCCTGGCCCTGGGTGAGCCTGCGTGTGCCATCATCATGAGCTATCACGTAGCGGCAGTATCATGTGAGTGAGGGGTCCTCCCTAATCCTGCCGGCCCGATGCTCCTGTGAAGCACTGGCCTATAAGAGACGCTAGTACTTGTCTGTCCGCTAACGAAGCTCAGGCGAAGTGCACGTCACCGCGCGCCCCACGCCGGCGACACTTTTTATCGCTTAACACTCTACTCCTTTTTCCTTGTCTGCGCCATTGTTCGTAAACTACAACAGTTTTTTGGCTATCGGTGGCGTGTTCGTTTTGCCCTTTCGAACATTAGTGACAATTGTTGCTCAGAGTCACAACAATAGTTCATCCTTTTAGGGTTCCGTACATCGAAAGCAAAATGAAAGCGTCATACTTTTTTTCACCTGACTGTCAAGAAACCTACAGGGTAACTTCCGGTGACGTAAGATCATGATGTGACTAGACTAAGTTAATGCAATGAAAAATATGTAACTTAGTAATTTATAGAAATATTTCACAAGAAAACCAAAACTTGTAGCTGTTGTTATGCAAAGTTAGGGGTGTCCGACGACACCGCCCCTGAATGGTTTTGTTACTGCATGGAGCGGCGATGTGGTCAGTCTCTTGTTACGCGAGTAGCGTCGCCCACAAAACTCTGCACGGCTGGAGGCACCAACATCTCTTACGACGAAATAAAGCTTGTGCAAGCCATTGCTGCATACTAGCCGAGGTGAGTTCGACCCGAGAGGTACCTCTCGGAAAATAATTCTGTCTAAAAGCGATGCTATTTCGTGCGGTTTCTGAGAACCCTGTTATCCTGTGGCCCATTGGAGGATAGAGTAAAGGAGAGTACTACATCGTTAGAGCCGCCCGTATGTAAAATGTGTGTGACTGTCTGTCCCCCGAGATTATTTATTTCTTGTTTGTATGTTTGTGAACCATAACAGGTTTTCCAATCGTCAAAAGGTAAAAAAGATTGGGGTCTGTAATATAATTCAATTTGCCTCCATGCTAGAAATTTCTTTTGTTACACGAGCAGCAAAAAAACATTCATAACGTAACATGAATTCGCCGTGTAGCAGACACTTAGTGCGAAGTCAGGCGCGGTGTGTTGCCCGAGGCCGCACCCGCCGCTGTGTATAACATTACTCACTGTTTGTAGTCTGTCTGCACTCCATTATGTCAGCGTTCACTTTATCTGTATCAATATACTGTTTCTTTCATCATCACCAGCCGGAGAATGTCCTCTGCTGTTCCTCTAAAGAGAGCCATGTTTAGGTCGCGAACCACTGGTATCCAACGGAGAGAGCCACACTTTTAGGCCGCGAGCCATCCCCACCCAGCGAAGAGAGCTCCTCGCTATATCGCCTCCCTCCCTCCGCCTCATGTCGCCATTGTAGTGGCGTGTGGTGAGCCCACTTTTAAGAAAATTGCCATTATATTGAAATAATGGATCTATGCCGGGAACATTTTCGCATCATAAGATATACTTCAAATGGCATATATTCGTGAAGGAACGTTTTTTTTTTGCATTGAAAAATTTTGCAATTGCAGCCGGGCCAGTACGACCAAGGCACTTCTTGCTCAGGTATTAACACTGGTAAGCCGTAGACCTACCTGGGTCCATTGGGCGGGTAAAGGAGATCTGCATTCTTTGCTTATACGGATGTCCGTAGACACTTACCAGACTAGACTACGAAAAAATGTGATAATGAATCGTCAACAATTCCAAGAAACGTTTAAACTGACGTCACAATAACACGTGTGAACTTTCTATGCCTATGTCAGTCACCCAGAGGTGAGGGGGCGTGGGGTGCATGCCAGTATAAGGACGTGCGCAAACAATTAGCACTCATTTGCTCTCTCCAGTGACTTGGCTCGTGACTATCTGCAGAGCGATCGACCTCTTGACTCGGTTACACGCGATACAATTTCAATCTTTATGGGTTCGATGTTAAAAATTGCGCAATCACAAACAATTTAATTAGGTAATGACATTATTGCATTGTATCCGAATCAGGCGACCATCACCGGAGCTACCTCTCGCGTATCGTGAGCGCTATGCGAGACCGGATCTCCCATTGGGGCATAAGAAAATATCTGTGGAGATGTTTATACATATTACATTGCACCTATAAAGAAGTAGAGTGGCAGTCGGAGCCGATGCGTATTGACAGACGCAAACTCGTTTCACTCTCTCTTGGAAACCCACAAACCGCACGAAAAGCACCGTAACAGCCGTCACTACAATATTATCATGCGAGCGATAGGTGCCCCCCCCCCCCCCCCCCCCCCCC
>JAFELO010001008.1:70344-119239 GCA_017140195.1 Eumaeus atala | reverse complement strand
CCCCCCCCGGTCACATCGGCTCGATTCGGCTGCAAGGCAGCAATGATACCACTATGAATAAGGTAGTAGTAGGTAGTAGAATAGTATTCACTAGTATTATGTCACGCAACCCCTTTAATAGTTTTTGCGTGGAATATGAACAAGCGTAACACAACTCTCGCTTTTCACATTAAATTTTGTACGCACTTCTGCTGATATATCCCTACCTCAGCAGAGGGATAAAATGCGAGACATGATGATGATTACATATTTACATACAAATGCGTACCCTTGGCCAGGCAAGCGCGACCCTACACACAATGCACATCAACAGCAGGTATTGTATATATATACACTATGAGCCGGCTTCACTTGTAATCTGCTGGCAATCGAATATTTGCTTGTAACTATCATATCAGCACTTCTTAATAATCACTTTCACGTAGAGCCTGTAAGACCGAATTTTGTAGTCGATTTGCAGGGTAAGTTCTTAACAAGTCTATCGAGGACGTCAATAAGACCTTACGTATGTAATAGGATGTGTTTTTTCGAAACCCTGAATAATCAGACAATTTACATTTTTTTTTTTTTTTAAGTTTTTGTTGTTTTGGAGGCAACAGAAACACAACCTCTGTGGAAATTTTAACTAGCTAACGTGATTCATGAGGTTCAGCCTAGTAACACACAGACGGACAAACAGAAAGATAGACAGGCAGACATACAAACAGATAGATGAACAGACATTTGAATGTCGGACTAAAACCGGACAAACTAGATTGATATCAATTCGCAAGACTGCATCCATGGAATTTATTATTAACTGCAAACATTGTAAATGCGCTGGAGTAGATGTGGTTGATAACCACATGGGTATACTAATTGTCAACAAACTGGGGTCCTCACTCCTCTCATGTATGTGACTAAAGTGAGGCTAACTTTTATGTCATCCAAAACCCTTCAAAATTACGAATATTGCTGTATAATGTGCTATCGAGTTCATTACATCACATGGTATCTCATCCCATGGACGAACGTTTAGTACAGATACGCAGATGCGTTGCACTTTGCGGCGGCGTCATGTGAGCGAGGGGATGGCCCCAAGAGGGTGCGAGGTAGTTGTTGACTACTGAAGTCCACACAATGGCTATGCAAACGTCCTTGCTGCTTCCCCTCTGACTTCTAATAATCCATTGAAGCTCACAAACTGTGCCATACGAAGTTGCATGAGTATCACATAGCCGCAGTATCAAGTGAGCGAGAGGTCATCTAGTCTAGTTTTGCTGGCTCGATGTTCCTGTGAAGCACTGGCCTGTAAGACTGGATGAAATCATCTTGAGAGGTCCGTTTATACACTTTGGACATGGAACCCTAAAATATTGGACAACCGAGTTACTTTAATTATCCATATCTCTCGGAAGCAATTGCGTTGAACACAGCGCAGCAGCAGCAGACAGACAAATCGTCCTATCAAAGTATACCTGTAGTAGGGGAGAGATGACATGAAAGGGACGCATTGAAAGGCACAACTCAAATTTCAAGAAAAAGATCAAACAATTCGAATGAACACTGATTGAACTAAGGAAGAGTAGTATTGAAAACGTGGTGCGGGCTTTTTAAATGCCATTGAAAAGTATTATTTCTGCAATTTTAGTGAAACCATTTCATTTCTTTATTTGGTTACAACAAATTTTATTCTTTGAAATATGGAAAAATATGAGATCTAAAATTACGGGATATAGAAAAACTTCTATTTTTTTACTACTAAAGTTTTGGTTTGTATACTTTTAATTACTAATAAAACAAACAGTGATTTAGATCTACGTTGTTACTTTAGACATAAACCATTTACCATTAACATGTTTCCACATTTAGTAGTCTATGGTGCATACTTACTAATAGAAATAGAAAAAATGTCACTGACAGTAATTGCTCTGTTATTTCATATTTGACACTTGTCAAACTGTTTGAGATCCTTCAAACCATTGCTTGGAAAATATATGTTTGTAAACAATTGGCTTGGAGTTGAAAAGGTCAATTTGGTCAAAGGTTCATTATGGTCAACCAAATGATTATAATTTTTTGATGGGCGAATAAGAAATGTATTCTTCCTGTAGTTGGTCTTGCAATAAGGTACCTCCAGCGTCACAAGTTGTCTCCATCGATATGGAATTCTGAGATTTACCTTGGCGAAAAGATACTGGGAATCCTGTAACTTTTGGCAAATTTTTTATAGAACTACTATGTCTGCAATATTTTTTCTCAGTTGAAAGGGAAGAGTATGTTGCCTGCGGCATCTTGCTTCGTAAGGGCTGTCAAAACACTTGCACTTATATTGCAGATATTTGATAAATTTACGTTGAATTGACTCGATCCTACCTGTGTAAGCTTTATATTGCAGATTCCACACCTGTAAACAATACTCGAAGACACTACGCACAAGTGAGCAGTACAAAATCTTAAGAACTTTAGTGCCAGTGTACTGTGACCCTAACCTTATCATGAATCCCAACATTTTGTTGGCCTTTTTAGCTACGTAATCTATGTGTAATTGCGGTAAAAAATATTAGTAGCCACAGATATGGGGATACCGTACCAGTCAATTTTGTCAAGTGAAGACATTGTTGCGACATAATCCCCTTTTTCATAAAAGTACCTTAACCTCGGCTTGTTTTGAGTGTTTTGTCTATTACAAAGTTCAGAGTAAAATGTAAGGACTTGTAGTGGGTGTCTCCAGGTACTAAGGGATCCTCACATGAACAAACCGATATGTTTCTTTTGACAACAAAGTCCCCTGCAAGAACATATATATATATATATGCTGTAATATGTATACCTACCTATCCATCCATCCACCATCTCCATGTACCCAGCCACAACCCAAACGGCTTGACGGATGACCATTGCCCAGATATGAAACGGTTCGCCGTGTAAGCGCCACAATTATCCTCGCCATTTCTTACAATAATTAATGATTTTCCTCATCGGAAAAACGGGAAAACGAGACTCTATTGATGTGAAACATAATTAGATATTTAGTCAATGCGGCCAAAAGTGAAGTGGCGCAAGTGTATGTAAGATTATCGATTCGCTCCCCTCCAGAAATAATTACTGTACTTTGGAACCACACAACAAACACTATTGGTGGTGGTCAGTGGAAAACGCTATTGGTGGGTTTTCTTGAATGGTAAGAAGACCCATGACACTGGTGAATATCAAATTAGGTTGGTGCTTTTAGTAATATGATATTGTTGTGATCCCTAACCACCATGTTGCTCTTCATTCAACCAAGGAGAAGAACATGTACGAATGAAGAGGACCCCACAACTAGCGAAGCACGACGCAGCATGATGTAAGTGACGCAAAGAGGAGTATCCTCAAAGTAAATCTTTGTTCTTGCAGGGGTCTTTGTTTTAGCGGCTACCTTCAAACTACTTTGAGCAATAGCCGGACGTTTATAAATACTTTATTTAATCATAGATATAATATTTCTATCGACACCCCTCGCATCCCTACTGGGACTCGTAAATGTATTTAAATGGTGAAGTTTGACCGGCGGCGTGTAGTAGGCATGTGACGCATGTATGTGACATGAGATCATGTCGATTACGCCCATTGTTACACTGTTACAAGTTACGACACAGCTATGCAGCGCTGAGCGCTGCAGCCAGCTATTAATACACGGCTGTCGCTGGCTGTATGACTACTATAAGCAGGCGAACTTTTGTTAGTTTACGCGAATTGAGACATTTGTATAATTTTACAAAAGATCGCCAGCTCATACCTACTATTTTTGTAAGAGGTGGTTCATGTTACATTGCAGCCGAGTTATGCACTTAGATACCTCTCGCTTACTCGAAATATGTTGTGTGCGTTGTCTATGGCCCGTAGAGCGGGGACGTGAGGTGGGCAACATATGTGTGTGGGCATCAATATTTAACAAATGCTTCCGATTCCTCATTTAACGTCTTATATTTCAAAATATTACCACCGCAAAATCATAGCCATCGTTCGGACCGTGAACTTCGGAAGTTCCATTGGAGGGGCAGGCGGAAGGAAGGCCCCACCATGGTTCAAGCCTTGTCGTGGCGGTGGGGCTCAGTAGCCAGGGGTTATCCGAGACACCTTGAGCGAAGCCAATTGAACCGAGGAGGTGGCGGCTCTTAGTACCCCTCCTATAAGAAGAGGCGACTAAAGAGCAGGAGGAGGTGCCGCTCTTTGTACCCGTCTTATAAGAAGAGGGGACAAAAGAGCAAAAAGTGGCGGCGCATTTGCGCACGGGGCAAGGGGCGAGGATGGGAACCTCAACCCATTGCACTGTCCCAAAGTCGGTGGGGTTTTCCTGTGGTGCGGGACAACCCCATCTGTGGAGGTGGCGTCGGTCTCTTCGGGGGCAGACTTGCCGTCGAGGTGCCCTGATTATTTGTTGTTCCGGGGCACCTCATCAGGGGCGGCACTGGTGGCACTCGCGGTGGTTTTGTGGGCATTCGGCACTATATAATGTGCCGCGAGCCCCACACACCACTGGACCCCACCCAGGTCCAGTGAAGGCGCGTAAATGCGTTTCCCCGCGTCAACAAAAAAAAATGGCGGAAGGAAGGCAACATGTCTGACTAACCTCTACGCGGATATCTATGGGCGCCGGTATAGTCTACTATATTGTACGAAGCGACAAGTGCACCTCTACCCCCATAAACTACAAAAACAACGAAAAGTACTTTAATGGACTTTCCAATTTAAGCAACACGTAGGGGAAAAAGATTAAAGTTTCAAGCCTCTTATCATGGCTTGGAGATCTCGGATCTCGGAATATGTCGCACGAAATCATTTTTTGTCTCTGGAACGACCCGGGAAATGTCTCGAAGAATTTGTCCTAATGAATAAGTCTTTAAGATAGACCGCAGTCGAACATGCAGTGACGTCATTCTGTGTCATCAAGGGGGCGTAGGCGCTTGAAAGTGCACGTGTCGCTAAATTGTGAATGTGCTGAAACACTATAGTGGTCCAGCATCTAAACGCTATCTCTGTACGTCATAGTTTATATCGTACTTCATTACTCATCGTACCAACAACACTGAGCTACACTGTAGCAATGACACTATAGTATAGGTGAATTCTAGATAGATAGATAGCTGGATGGATGGATATCCACTAGATAAATAGGTAAAGATGAATTCTTCTGCCCGATAGTAGAATCTGCAGTTGAAATTGCAGCATTGGTGTTCTTTTACAGTTCTGTACCTCGAATGAAAAAAAACACAACCCGAATAGGATTTTTTACCACTTTGATGCTTGACAGATAACTAAGTGATACTCTATGATATCAGTTTTTTTTTCTCCCTTTGAACCAGAATCATGAAATTTGGCGTGGAAGTGAGATAATACAATATCCCAGTCAAAAGAAATAATGTGAAAGTGGTTGTTTTACGAGGGAAACGCCCCAACGTGCCGTCAACGACCCCGACACGACCACCACAGCTATCACCGCACCGGCATATCACCATGTGCTGAATAACCACTTACAACCCACGAGCCAGCCCGGCCCCGTGAACATGGGGACACCTCAGCAGCTGGTCAGTAGTCAGTGCTCCGAAAACCGATCCACAGAGGGGTTGTCCAGCACCACAGAATAATTTCATCAACGTCGGGACAGTGTGCCGGGACGATCCTCACCCCTAGCCCTGTGGTAAGTAGATGCAGAATCGGGTAAAGCTTCGAACCTGTATTTTCTTCCAGTTGTGTTTCTTGTCTGCGATATTTTGGTCCCTTCGGCTCGACTGAGGCGGTTCCTCTCGCTCACACGTGATACCCCCTTAAGAGTGAAGGATGTGCTGGGGTTTCATACGGTTTGTGGGATGCCGATGGCTTATTAGTGGGATGTAGTGAAGGAGGGCTACACAACTGCGTGCGTGGATGTTACTAGCCGTCGGTAGGCACTAAACGGCGAATGCTCGTTTATGGAAAACAGTGTCAGCTATGTTATAAACATTTCGTCAAATGATGAAATATTATCAGTGATATGAGGATCGTGAATGATACTGAAGGTCAACTCTTGTCGGCTTGCGAATGCAGTTATTACGATACGATTACACGCTACAATGTAACAGATTGTATCTTCCGATGTTGACTGACCTAAATTGTCTAATTTCAGAAATGTTGGCGATGTAAATTAGGTGAGTAATAGGTATCGATGTACGAGGGTGGATCTAAACGTTCGTGGCCTAACCTACATGGAGCTATGACATCTTTTTAAATCTACCGTCATTTGTTGGTATGTGTCATATTGATTTATTGTGCGCAGTTTCATTCCGATACTGCACAATATAAATTTTCTGTGATTATTTGTTTAAAGCAATCTGACGTAATTTTCAATAATGGAGAAAATTGAACACCGTGCAGTCATTAAGCACCTCAATAAAAAAGGCCTATCACCAAAAGACATCCATCAAGTGAACACTTTGGGGGAGTCTGCTCCATCGTATTCCAGTGTCAAGAAGTGGGTAGCTGAGTTTAAGCGCGGTCGTGAGAGCATTAAAGATGATCCTAGGAGTGGAAGGCCTACATCCTCTACCACGAAAGAAAAATCGATAAAATTTGTGATCTCGTACTGGGTGACCGACGTTTGACCATTGGTAAGATAGCTGAGATAACAAACATTAGTTATGGCCGAGTGCAACACATAATAACGGAAGAGTTGGGGTTCCATAAGGTTTCTGCTCGCTGGGTCCCGAGGTTGCTTTCAGCTGAACAAAAACGAGTTCGATACACAATTTCGCGAGACTATTTGGAACTTTTTGAGACTCGTCCCGAGGAATTTTTGTCTAGATTTGTTACCATGGATGAAAGCTGGGTTCACCACCATACTCCTAAATCAAAGCAACAATCCAGTGAAAAAGATCAGACTCTCCTACACCGAAAAAGGCTAAGGTCGTTTTGTCGACTAACAAAGTCATGGCTTCTGTTTTTTGGGATGCGTAGGGCATTATTTTTGTAGATTTTTTACCGGAAGGTCAAACTATAAATTCTAGTTATTATTGTAACCTTTTACGAAGACTACGGGAAGAAATAAAAGAAAAAAGGCCGGGAATGTTGCGTAAGTAAGTTTCGTTTCATCAAGACAATACGAGTGTTCACACTTCGGTTGAAACAATGTCTGTAATCCATGATTGTGGCTACGACTTGTTGCCCCACCCACCTTATTCGCCGGATTTAGCCCCCTCGGATTAACATTTATTTCCAAATTTAAAAAAACATTCGAGCCACCCAGGCTCGAAATTTTCGACCAAAGATGAGGTGATAGTCGCAGTAAACGATTATTTCGCCGACCTTCCGGAATCTTTTTTTTTTCGAGGGGATAAACAAATTGCAGGTCATGTGGAAGAAGTGTGTTGAACTAGATGAAGACTATGTCGAAAATAAAGATAAATTTAGATCCATTTTTCTTTCATTTTCTTGGTCGGGCTTAGAACTTTTAGATCCACCCTCGTAATTTTCGTATTAAAAGGGAAAACAGCAACCCGAATTAAAGTCAAGTTAGACAGTGCTTTAGGTAGTACTGCTCCTGCATTGAGTACAATTCATATATACGAGGTATATACGTTAGCGCCTGAAGCCTGCAGCTAGTCTCCTAGCCAGTATCTTATTAAAAGGCATGTTGGGTTTGGGAGGTACTCTCGCTCATGTTACCGCCGCAAAATGACAGCGATTTTAAGTTACCGGTGGCCCATTGCAGGACGAAAGGAGGGCAATACGTTTGCACTACACATATGCGGATGTCTATGTGCGTCAGCAGTCATCGAAGGGCTCCAAGTTCTCGCTTGCCCCCACATACTATAAAAACCTAGGTGTGCGCTAGGAGATAAAGTAGGCTTTAACCGCTAGCTTAGCGGTAAAAACTGCGAGGACAGACGAAGATCCTAATTGATAATGTCATGTGTACATGGTACCTCACCCCACGCCGTCGGCTGTGGGTACGCTCCGGCTGCGCTCACATAGTAACCATATGCTATCGCGCTTAGAGCAATTTGGTACAGACGATGGTGCGTATATTAAATGAGTAGGAAGAGCAAGAGTCTGTCTTTAAACTGCGATGGGACACTTTTCAACGGGCTTATAACTATGGAATCAATACGTAATACAAAAATAATATTGGATTTTTTTTTATTATTTTCTATATTTTAATTTATATTTCTAATTTTAATAGTATACGGGGGAAATGAGCTGTTACAGCTTTTTACCGACCATAAAAATCCGCATTATTTTCATGCGTGTCGTGACGTGTTGCCCTCTTTCAATCAGCGCCTTCAATGGTCCACTGGAAACTCCCAAACCGTACGTAATGAGAAAGCACAGCACACTTTGCGTATCATGTGAGCGAGTGGTAACGCTTCGGACGTGTTGGCTTGTTTTGGCTGAAATGCACTATGGAACTCCCTCCTCTCTCACCTAATACAAAATCTCTTAATTTCAGCAGCGAGTGGAAGAGGATCGACCCTCTTGGAATAAAAGTGATAATGATATACATTTGGTGAACAATCAAACCATAGTCTTCATTCCGTGAATTTACGTTTTCCCGCTTTCGCCGCCATGACACTTGCGCGAGCGTCATCCCAATTATCGCATTATGAGCGTCGAGATCGATTGTGTGCGTTGTTTGTAAATATGGCAATAGTGGGAAAAAACTGAGACGGCACCAGCCTTCGGCCGAGTACAATCAACTGTGGGCAGGAGGCGCCGAGCGGGGCGGCGGGGAGGGCGGGCGGAGGAGGCAACCTTGGGCGATACGTCGAACTCGCGCCGGAATGCAAACAAGACTTGTCGGCCACTTGCCGAATTTGCGTCGTATACGCGCAACTCGCAGATAAACCGACCGACCAACTTTACACGATTACATACGACCCTTGAAGACTTCCTAGGAGGAGGTAGTGCCATGCATGGTGATTGACACTACTTCATCCTATGCAACGGAATTGTGACGGCACGACCGGGGAGATACCTCTCGCTCACATAATACCGCCGTAAAGTAACATCTTCAGTGTCGCGCTTCGAGCGGTGGCCCATTGGAGGGGAGAAGGGGGGAAGGAGAGCAACACATCGGCATAGTAATTATGTGGATGTTCATGCGCGTCGGTTGTCGTAAAAAGGCTCCGATTGCTCGTTTGCCCCCCTATTGTATACAAAAGCGAAGTATCGCACGGTGCTGGCTGAATTGCCCTGCAACACACAAATCTATGTCCACCCTCACAGTTATTTCGAGAACTATCGAGCAGATTTGGCACAAATATAGGAATGAACATATTACAGCTTTCGACCACCACATATTCATAAGCAAATGTTAAAGAAAGCTTTTCTCTGGTTCCAAACTGTGAACATCAAGACGAAACTTACTCCAGTCGGATAGACCACCGGCAAGTTGCTTGATGATGATAATCCGGAAATTAATCAATCTCGTTTCAATAACTAAATAAGTAAGAGCTCGTCCAATTACTGTCTCTCCAATGTTCTGTAGATCTGAGACATTTAAGTAGAACCATTTTTACTTTAAGTGAAGATATCAATAGTTACTAGGTGTTAAATATTTAGTTTTATTTAGAAATCAGATGCTATGTTGTACGGGAGAAGCCTAGACAGTTTAACAACTAGAACAGAAAATTTAAATGAAATGAAGATGCTGAGATTAGTCGTTCATGTAAAGGCGAAACGAATAGTCATAGGAGGTACAAGCTCGCCCCATCGCTAAAACGGCTTAGGAGTTGGCTCGGCCTGGTTTTGTCATATAAGCGCAACAGTAACACTGTCGTCAAGAGAACCCTGGCGCTGCCGGGCCAACAGTGCAGGTTCTTGACAGGTGGTGGTGATGTACTGATCTTAATATCACCAGGCTCATTATAAAATTGCGACAACCCACGAAGAGAGAGTCGTCTTCGCTTAGCACGGGAAGAACACTCAGAAGTCAGCGGCGCTTACTCCAGCGACAAGAGATCATGACATGGGAGGCTACTGTCGAAGACGACACTTAGGGCTACGAGACACCTGTAGCTTTTCTTGACATCCTTCTCTTTCCTTCTAACAAAAATGACTAAGCTTTAACATCTACCAATCAATGGATCATACTATATTCGCTCGATCATAGGGCCCTTAAATTCTGGGTTCATACCTATAAAGTTTAATAAATAATATCAAACTTGTACAAATAGTACTTTAATGAGGCTTGCATGATGACCAGGGCTGCCCAGCGAGGAACTTATAGCTCTAATATGTGGTAAAATATTAAGACAAACACAGGCTTAAAGTAGTATAATTTTGTTGTTGCAACATTAGTAATTTTTAGATTGTACGATAATAGTTAATTTTGCTAAATATAGCTCATTAACTAGTACTAAAGTAAACGTGGAAATAAAACTGCAACGAACATATGTATGTACGTGCCTAAAAGCGACCAAGAAAGATAATATACATTTTTGCCCGACTGCTTCAGAAGGAAGGTGATGTTTTTAGAGCGTGTGCATGCCGGATGTATTCAGCTGCTTAGTAAATATTTTAATGCAACTCCTTCTGATGCAGTCGGGTATAAATACAGCAGAATAACCGTTTTGAGTTGCTCTATTACAATATAAGCGTTTCGTCCGACAGACATACCTACGACACAAAGTTGTATATCTAAGAGCCAGACATAATACGTATTTAAATTGTTAGCTCAACCTTCAAGTCTACGAATAAATGTGTAGTTATACATTCGCTAACGCCACACTTCCGTATTATCGAAATGTCTGTTTGGTCAAAGGCGACACAAAAGCAAGTTTATGAATATTTAACAGATACGTAAAAATATAAAGGCCAAAGTCCCACGATATCAGAGCTAATGTTTTAAGGGTACTATAACCATTTATTCATTAAGATTCGTGTATTTTATATGCGAAATCTAAGTGTAACTTTCAGTCATTAATCTATACCAGTTCAGTTATTAATATATATAGTTAACCCGAGGGAAAGGCAATTTCCGCAAATTTTGTACATAAAGTTCTACGTCTCTATATATTCACTAGTTTACACATTGGTATATTAGGTGATTGTTGCGTTTGTTATGCCCTTTAAACTTATTTTAAACCTCTATAAACATATTAAAAGATAACATTTGTTAGTTAGTTTATTTGTCCATTATGTGCTTTCAAATGGTAAGAGGTAGAGTATTGATGTCTGCAAAGACTTTCTTTAGATATCTCGGAAAACGGTTATATACAAATGAAAAGTAGCACCGCGTGCGGGGAACAGCTACTATAAATAATTATTGTGGAAGGCATTTTGTTAGCCTTCACCTCCATATGCGATCGGTTGAAGGCTTTTAACGTGGTAATAAATAAATTTAAACTAACACTAATAAAAATTAAAATTCCGACGTATTAAAATTAATATCGACAGACGTATATCAGCACCAACGGGGGTTAAGGAAACACTCACCATTGGACACTTCCTTCACCACATAAAGGTACATTCTAATTATGTAAAGTACAATTTTGCCGGCGCCTATTATTGTAAATAAGCATTTATGTTTATAAAGAAATAAAGACAATAAAACAAGAAGTATTATATTATATATCGTTTTAATTATGACAAAGGTATTTCAATATGAGCGACATCATTACACTTTTATCTACATGACAACAAATAAAAATGTAGTAAATTCTAGAAGATTCTAATACGTTGCACACGTAACGCACAATGCGTGCGTTACACGATTTTTGCTGATTGACAAAAATTGTTTCTATGTCATTATGTAAACATTTATTTTAAAATAGCAGTATTGACAAATTCGTGAAAATTTTCCACTAGCCTACCTAAATCTAAATATGCTTTGCTCATGTTGATTGACTTGTAACTCAGTGAAACAATCGATTAATTAACATTTTTACCCGCATCAGATATCCAGATACATATTTATGCCTAACACACAACATGTGTTGTTTTCTTTCTTTCCCTATGCGTACTCCCCTAGGAAACTGCCGTGAAGATGTGTTGTTGACTTTGCTATAATTGAAAGAGGATTTAGTCCAGCAGTGGACCGATAAGTGCTGATAATGATGATTATATAAATATCTGTTTTTTTTTTTCGAAATTAGATACTTTAAAGTTTGGTATGTTGTTGAATAAATAGGTGCTGAGTAGGTGAAGGGACTCGAACCTGGTAATAGCAGACATGTGACAAGACTGGTGTGATGGTGTTTGTGGTCGAAATCCTCCGAAACGGCTCGACCCATTTTAATAAAATTCCTTAAGGTTATTCGGTAAAGAAGTCGAATGAGAGACTTGTAGTAATTTCAATGATTTTATTCCAATCATAACTAAGTCGCTGAATTGATTTTTATATTTGTGGTTATATATCTAAACGTGTCACGTGACCCCAATGATAGCTGATGCTTCTTAACCGACTACAATGTATCCTGATATAAATAATTTAAACAATGACATTAAAATTAAAGTGATTTGACAAACTCTATCACGGTTTATTTTGTGGTAACAAACCCGACAATTCAGATACTCTACAGTGGGAATCGATATACGTGCATCCTTGGTCAATAACTTGGATTGAGCTTGTTGTTAATCATGACATACAGTGTCAGCAACCACGAGTGCAGTCAGGGCGGGCTAAAACGCCGGCGATAGAGAGTAGAGTGGACAATCTGATGTGGCTGGGGTTTCTGATGACAAGTGAATAATGCTGTTTGCAGGCGGTGGCGTAACAGTTGGCAAGTCAATGTCAGTTAAGTCTTTCAAGTTATTATCTACTACAATACAGAGAACTGGTCTGACGACTATTTGAGCAATCGGAGTCATTTGGCGGATGCCGATGTCCATCAACATCCGTATGGTGAATAGTCATGTAGATGCGCTGCCTTCTTTCACCCCATCCCTCCAGCGGGTGAACCACGGTCGTGCCAGCCAATTCAGCTGCAATGTAGCAATAGCACTGCCTGTTATTGAAAAGACCTGAACAAAGCTACTACGGCGAACAACAAAACATTATAATGCACCGCTGCATCTGCACCTCGCGCGTGTACTGTGCCCGCGACCCGGTTGAAGGCTGCCGTGGTTACATAACACAAGTAGACAAACTTGAACGACTCAAATCCTCTATTCGGACTTTCCTCGCGACGTGCGTCTTGCGTATGAGAACTATTCACTTTATCACACCATGTTATGTCTGCAGGTGTTGGTACTTTATTTTATACCTTATGGGGGCAAACGTGAAATCTAAGTCTACCAACGTCCTGGTGACACAATGAGACTAAAGAGAGGCAACGCGTTCTAGTACGCCGAATAGTTAAAATATCTAGGTGCGCCACACGCCACCACGTGACGCGACAGCTCACTGCTCCCTATAATATCAAGCAGTGTTCAGGTGTGAGTCGGACCGGGTTATTATAGAGTATGGAGCGAAAGAGAATGTATCTGCATTACTACTGCAGATGTCAGTGGGCGTTGTTATGTATCACACAGAGAACAGAAGCCTGTTTGTTCTCTGTGTGATACAGTGATTTATATAAGATACAGTATAGACATCACTTTACAGCAACCATGTCTGCTGAGCCCCTCAATATCGGCTCGTTTGATCGTATTCAACACCAAATGGATGAAATCGATAATATTCAAGTTATTTCCAGACTGATCGATACTTTGGCATTTAGGAGATATCGGCTCGCGGGTGGTGGCGCGGCTGGTGATCAACGGGCACTAGCAGCGGAGTTTCAGTTTTTGGCACGGCGTCGTAATTCAAAACTTTATTCTCTGCAATTTTCGTGGCTTCAACAATTACTAAGCGGCTTTAAAAAAATTAAATTAGAACTGTATGAGAATGTATGCCTCAAGCCCCAATTGCCACTGTCTGGGTAACTCTCTTTTTTTCGAAATGAGAAACTTTGCTTAAGCCCTAAGGCCTACTGCACAAATAAATCAGAACCGCTGCTTGCGAAAAGCTAGGGACTCAAACCTGGTGATATTTTTTTATTCTCGGACCTGGACTTATGCTGTGGAAAGCGAAAAGAAGCTCAATACAACTTAATCAGATTGCTATGAGAGCTGCTGGCGACGAGACTAGGTTTGGGGTCGAAAGAGCGACCGACCCCCCTCTCTCCCACAGATAGGAGAGATGCATCTCGATATGAGTGTTGTAACAGCTAATTTGAGTATTATTATCATGATCAGAGGGACCAAGAGGTCCCTCCTCCCCCGACCCTAACGTCGGGAACAGGTTGCGAGCGATATAAAAAATGGCCTCGCCGTTGACGTGAAAGTTCGGCTAATGGAGAGGATCATGATCAAGGGGCCGTCTCCCTTCGCCTTCTGACGGGTGAAAACAATAGCGCGCGAGATTGTCTCAGAATACCTAACCGGTACGCTGGCGTAATACTGGTATTATCTGAGCCAAACAAATCGCGGATCGTATTTGGATTAGTCCCTACTATAAGTGTGTTGTTCGGACTGTTCGTAGTCGAACGTGCTGTTGTCTGACTAGACGTGTGTCAGGGTTGTAGTGTAGGTTTCTCAAACGTCCCCGGGGGCGTGTACGTATCCCTACACCGGATGTGCGGTGTCGTGTCTGAGAGCATGTTCGTAGTGTTCGAGCTCGTAGTGTTTGACAGTTGTCGTGATGCGGTCGTATGCGTCCTACAGAACGTGTCTGGAACGACGACCCGTGATTTTCATACAGTGTCGATCGAGTTTGCAACGAGACGGTTTGGTTGGTGGAGCATCCGATCAAAGTACAACGTCTTTGAAGTGTCCTCTGGCGGAGGGCAGTTCAGAGTCCTTATGGAAGTCAACGTTGCGCACGTACCACGGACAACCGGTGGCTTTTCGTTGTACTTTCTCAAAAACTCTTTGTTAGAGGGCTCTGAGATATTCCACAGTTTATTTGGGGAATTTCACTGCCGTAGGGAGTCATGCGGAGCATGATACGCCTAGGACTGCTATGCCGATCACCACCGACGACGGCACTACCGAGGAATATAGCATTACTCTTTTCAGAGTTGAATCCGATTCTCCATCATGCGAACCAGTCGCCGAGCAACGTGACGGCCTGCTGGAGACTAGAGTGGGGTAACCTGACAGACCTCAAACTCTTACACTAGGCGGTATCGTCAGCGAACATCGCCAGCTCTACTCTGGGACGGAGCGGGATATCGCACATGTACAGATTACACAGTGTTGCGAATAATACAGAGCCGTGGGGGAACTCCGGCTCTAAGGGGGCGCGAAGAGAATACTGTGCCTTAGTGATAAATACTAGCCTGTCCGGCACTTTGAGATGATAATGTAGCTTGCAAATCTGGCCTTCGCGCCCGATTTTATCAAATCCTTTTGCTTGCGTTAAAGAAGACTGCGCATGTCGGATGTTTACGTGTACGCTTTAACTCGTTCATTACATATTCTGTGAGGCGATGTACTTGTAACGGGTAACTCTGAGCTTCGCGAAATTCGAATTGCTGGTCTATGCAGATTTTTTTTTTAATAAAAGAACCCTCTGGTGATAGCAGATATCTATGTGTATTATGAAATTGAACGTGTCCGCCCTATTACAGGTGGCAACAGAGTGATGGCCTGATTACACCTAACAGTAACGGAATAAACAAGTTTGTAGCGTGATGCTGTAGTTAGTTGTGCCACGCGCACGCGCGTGCGTTATATACTTTTCAATTCGCAGAACAATAACAATTAATTTTCAGTTTCATTTAGCACCTGTATTCTGTTTCTGAGGGTGAAAGTTGATGTCACTCGTAGGGCTGTAACGTGGACGTCACGCGGTCGTAGCTGTAGTATCTGCGCCACAGCCTTAAAAGATCGTGCAAGCCTTCCAGAACTGAACCGTTTTATTATTGGCATTCGACTTAAACTACCGTCAATATTCTGTCCATCGGTTTGGGTATTTAATTTATCTGCTCGTATAATGAAAACGGCCGTAATCCTGGCAAGTCTGTTATGTAGTTCATGACATAACTTAGACTTGTGGTTTGGGTGGTCGATCGACCAGCAACTCAGTGGTACTGATGACCAACCCTACACACAGCTGTAGCCAATTTATGTGACGTACTTTGAAGCTGATGATCTACCGGACTTAAAAGCCTCCACGACTCTCAGACTAATTCCTGCGGGATAAGATTGGAGGAGTCGGACTAGTATTTTTACCATAACAACGTTAGGCAACTTCAAAGTCTGCACTGATTCTATCGTAAAAACGCAATGAAACTTTGTAAAGGAATTCTTGTATACAACAATTAGTATAATAACATACATTTAGTATAATTATTAAAATTTTTCATCGTTATTACTAACTGCCCTTAAGAATCTACGGCTCATTGAATAAAGGCGGTACAAATTTTGTATCTAAGTAAATACGATGAAGAATAGTGTCTTAGCTTTTTGTATATTCTTCGACTTTTAATCTACTTCTTTATATTTGTATCTGGCCAGCGTCCGCGCGTCACAAAAGACGGCTCTGAGTACAGAGTGCCCTCCGAGAGAAGTGTCGTTAGCGCCCTGTAGACACGGGATACGATTCGGCGTGACGTGCCACGACACGTATCCGACGGATTAGAACCCCCGGCACCCGTTGGCACTGCTCCGGGCCAAGACTGATCAATAAAAACTTTTAATACGAGGGCGGATAAAAAAGTATTTTACCATTTAAAGCAATTAGACCGTTGGAATAAAAATGTTCTTCCTTAGAGTCAAAATATGCGTCTACCGCTGCTTTGACCTCGTCGTTTGTCGAAAATCTTTCATCTCCCAATTGTTTTCTTAGGTTAGGGAACAGAAAGAAGTCTGAAGTTGCTCCGGGTTACACGGGTGTTATTTTGATGAAACAGTACGTTTCTCTGAGCATTCCTGGACACTTCGTTTATTTCCTCTCGTAAACGCAGCATGACACAGTAATAAATCATAATCACACTTCCAGGATACAGAAGCCATTACCTTATTTTCCGAAAAAATCGCCTTTTTGGGGGTGATGAACCAGGTCTTCTCCACTGTTTCGATTGTTGTTTTGTTTCTGGCGTACTACTTTAACGTAATGGACGAGTATATTGTAACAAACCAATTCAAAAAATCATCTGCATCGGCTTCGAATAACTCCAAACGGTCACGTGAAATAGTTAATCGCAGACACCTTGTGGAAACCCAATTCGTTGACTGTGATGTTTTGAGTTCGTTCATAGGAGATGCCTATTGGCTCGGCTACCTTTCAAACTTTTGATCTGCGGTCTCTCACAATTAAATCAAGTACTTCTTTAGTATTTTCAGTAGTGGACACCTATCATAAAAACTACACGCACATGATACTGCCAGAAAGTAGCAGCCACGCCGCCCCGTCTTGTATAGTTTGTGAGTTGTGTGAAAATATGTATTTCTTTTTCAGTAACAATTTATCCAATTAACCCTTTTTTATAGTATACCAAATACACGAGCAATCGGAAGACTATGCATAAGTACCGACGCCTAAAAACATCCGCACAATTACTATTCCGATGGGTAGCCCTCTTTTCCTGTTACACACCGGAGATGTTACTTTACGGCGGTAACGTGTGAGCGAGAGGTATCGCCTCGGTCGTGCCGGCCCAATTCCGCTGCAAAGCAGTACGTCACTACCTCTTACAGTAACTGACTAGTTATGACGGTATATGAATAACTGAATACATATAGTACGGTGACAGGTAGACGGACTGCAGATTATTAGTA
Organism: Eumaeus atala; assembly: GCA_017140195.1. Lineage (NCBI taxonomy): Eukaryota > Metazoa > Arthropoda > Insecta > Lepidoptera > Lycaenidae > Eumaeus > Eumaeus atala. Next base: position 101,536 of record JAFELO010001008.1, on the reverse strand, counting down.
ACAGGGTCCGTTCTTACCCTTTGCAAAGGGTACCCTAAAATGATGAGCTCGAGCTCAATGTACGATAATATAAAAATGAAAAAGCGTAAACTTAAGACATCAAAAATTAAGAAGCTTCGGTTCAATATGTAAATAAGTTATTACAATAATTATACTTACTAGGTATATAATATATTCATATGTCTACATATATGTAGTGTGAGGATATACCTACTTAGGTGTCTGCATTTACCAGGATGATTGACAACTGACCGAAACGACGAACTTAAAAAAAAGATAGGCAAACAAAGTTTATTACATTATATTCTATCGTCTTATCGAAAATAAAACGCCAAGTTTGAATTTGTTCGAATTGATAGAATTTGTGTGAGGGGACCTGGAACTTTCTATGCCGTAAATATTCTCAACAATGGAAAGAAAAGAAATTCGTGATTTACAAGGATTGATCTAAACGTTCGTGGCCTAACCTACATGGAGCTATGACATCTTTTTAAATCTACCGTCATTTGTTAGTATGTGTCATATTGATTTATTGTACGCAGTTTTATTCCGATACTGCACAATATAAATTTTCTGTGATTATTTGTTTGAAGCAATCTGACACAATTTTCAATAATGGAGAAAATTGAACACCGTGCAGTCATTAAGCACCTCAATAAAAAAGGCCTATCACCAAAAGACATCCATCAAGTGAACACTTTGGGGGAGTCTGCTCCATCGTATTCCAGTGTCAAGAAGTGGGTAGCTGAGTTTAAGCGCGGTCGTGAGAGCATTAAAGATGACCCTAGGAGTGGAAGGCCTACATCCTCTACCACGAAAGAAAAATCGATAAAATTTGTGATCTCGTACTGGGTGACCGACGTTTGACCATTTGTAAGATAGCTGAGATAACAAACATTAGTTATGGCCGAGTCCAAAACATAATAACGGAAGAGTTGGGGTTCCATAAGGTTTCTGCTCGCTGAGTCCCGAGGTTGCTTTCAGCTGAACGAAAACGAGTTCGATACACAATTTCGCGTGACTGTTTGGAACTTTTTGAGACTGATCCCGAGGACTTTTTGTATAGATTTGTTACCATGGATGAAAGCTGGGTTCACCACCATACTCCTGAATCAAAGCAACAATCCAGTGGAAAAGATCAGACTCTCCTACACCGAAAAAGGCTAAGGTCGTTTTGTCTACTAACAAAGTCGTGGCTTCTGTTTTTTGGGATGCGAAGCGCATTATTTTTGTAGATTATTTACCGAAAGGTCAAACTATAAATTCTAGTTATTATTATAACCTTTAACGAAGACTCCGGGAAGAAATAAAAGAAAAAAGGGAATGTTGCGTAAGAAAGTTTTGTTTCATCAAGACAATGCACGTGTTCACACTTCGGTTGAAACAATGTCTGTAATCCATGATTGTGGCTACGAATTGCTGCCCCACCCACCTTATTCGCCGAATTTAGCCCCCAAGGATTATCATTTATTTCCAAATTTAAAAAAAAACATTTGGGTGGCTCGAAATTTTCGACCAAAGTGAGTTGATAGTCGCAGTAAACGATTATTTCGCCGACCTTCCGGAATCTTTTTTTTTTTCGAGGGGATAAACAAGTTGCAGCTCAGGTTGAAGAAGTGTGTTGAACTAGATAAAGACTATGTCGAAAAATAAAAGTAAAGTTAGATCCACATTTCTCTCATTTTCTTGGTCGGGCTTAGAACTTTTAGATCCACCCTCGTAGTTTTCGTTTTAAAAGGGAAAACAGCAACTAATCAAATTAGACAGTGTTTTTGGTAGTACTTCTCCTGCATTGAGTACAATTCACACCTGGGTTACGGATTTTAAGCGTGGGAGACAGTGCTGCCAAAACGCCATCAGGTCTGGCCATCCAAATGAAGTCACGAATCAGGACATGATCAAAAAGATTAAAAAAATCGTTTTAAATGATCGGCACTTAAAGTTGCGGCAGATAGCAGAGATGGTAAGCATTTCCTCTGAACGCGTATTTAGCATTTTACACCAATTTGCGAATGAAAAAGTTTTGCGCGCGATGGGTGCCGCGTTTGCTTACTGTTAACCAAAAGCAACGTCGAATGGACGATTTGTCGGAGTGTTTAGCGCTGTTTAAGCGTGATACTAACGAGACAGTAGATAAAATATGGAATCATCATTAGACTCTCGAAACAAAAGAACAAACTAAGTAGTGGACTGAGAGCGGAAACCCTGCGCCCAAGAAAGCAAAAATTTTTTGCGGGAAACAACTGAAACGCGTCAATTAATAATAACAACGCATCCACGCTTGTTCCATTTCGGGCCAGGCAGAGGGAACCGCGTGCTGTAAGTCAACAGATACGTAACAGACCTATCTGCCTTGCCTCCTCCATATTCATAACTTTCTTCATAGTAGCATGTAGGTTGCGAAGACTCTTGACACCACCTTCAAACAATACCCGATCAATCTATTCATGATGCGTCAGTACTGGTCTTCCCTGATACATCCTTTCACATTCGCACTATATATTTATTTTGTTAACCTTTCATCTGCCATTCTCTACGTGTCTGTACCAACGGAGCATGCCCTTTCTTCGTTTTCAAAACCGCTGATGCACTCGTTAAGAAACTTCTTCTCTTCTTCTTACCAAATGGCTTTACTGTCCCCCGGTCGTGCCGCAAAGACCCTCCTCTTACTACAGTCCATAGCCTATACAACGTCAACAGATTGTTCGCTCAACAGACATTAGTGGCGCTGTTAACGCTTTAGTTTTCTTATGCGCAGGCCGAAACGCCAGACAAGAAATTCACGTAGAACCCCGCTTGGACTGGTGATACATTGTTAGGTCTGTCTGCCTCGTGGTGGTCTCTGGGTTCGAGTCCCGGTCGGTCCAAAGTGTCATTGGGATTTTTAATTTCTAGTAACAATCCGGAGCCAGGAAAATGGCGGTGTTACACCCCCCGCGCCTCTAAGAGCACGTTCAACCGTCGGTCCAGCACCTGATTTCTCTCCGGTCGGCTCGGACTGCCATCTCAACGGAATAGGAGAATGAGGGAGCAGGGAGTCCACTTGGGGCTACGTACATATTAGTGCCAAAATTCGGCCAGAACGACATTGTTAACATTGTTGTCAGATCAACTTGATACAGATAGCAGATTTATCCAGCAAGAGGAGCATTCTCTCGCATTGCAGCGAAATCGACCGGGTCGGTACATGGCGCCTTAATAGTGACGGCTATGCTATCCCGACTGCTCGCATATACACATGTGATTTCTCTCCTACCTTCATCCCCTCCAATGGGCCACCGAAATGCCACAAACCACACGAAACTCGACAGTTAGGCTGTCAGTTTGCGGGGCTTGCCTCGCAACGGTATTCAGCACCAAGTCAAGCAAGTAAACAGATATTATAATTACTTAGTTTCATGATTGTTTCTTCTCAGTGTCAACGCAAGTCTCCCACGCCTAGTAACACAATTTTTACATTTGACACAAAATATACAACAGCAAGACCAAACGAGATAGGAAGAGTTACATAGAGAAGTGAATACATATTATTATACCTACATTATTTTTGTTAAAACAAAGATTTTTTGAAGAGTTCTTCCTTATAGTAGCCATATCTTGGCACTGTTGATGTTGTGTGTACGAGACATATCCATGATAGGGCAGACAGCAGGTATACTTGCTGCTAGCTAAAACATCTCATATGAGCTCAAATTTCATGGGATTGTATCTTTAACTATATAGTTCCTATGGCCACCTTCCATCCTTCCATGTTCCATCTTTAGATCAGCTTCATGTCATAACAATTTGGACTTGTTATCTGATTAAAGTATGCATGCAAAATTTCAGCTCTAAGAGTATTGAGGAAGTGGATCAAGTTTAAATTGCAAGATTTGATAACATTCACGTGCCTACCTCCCACCTCCATCATCAGCTCCATGTCATTTTTGTTGTGTGATTTGATTTACACATGCATGTAAATTTTGTCAATTCAACTAAATAATTTGTCGGTAACTGAGAAATGATTGAAACTTAACATGCAAGATATAATTAAAGGCGTTAGGTATTAATAAATAAAAACTTGTAAAAATATGTGTTGTATACATGATTCATACATGTACTTGTATCTGCTAGCTGCCAGTATCCTTCACTACAATAAAACTAGTTTTACGGATTTTATTGTGGTTCATTTAATTATTTAACAAGACCGATGTAGCAGAAACTTTACAGCAACCATGATCATGGGATGAAGGCAATGACAAATGTCCATATCATTAAAACATCGATTTGCAGTATCCAAGTGAGTTTTTTTTTCCTTTTTATTATTTTCAACAATTAATAATCATCGGGGTTTGCCAGAGTTAATTGCACCCTAGGTTATGTACTATTTTAAATAAAGTTACTTACAAAGCAGACTCCGCTTTGTTTGACATCATCATCAAACTAATGGAGCAAAGCTGGATATAGCTCTCTTACAATGAACAGCAAGTCTACCAATCATCTGCTACTGCATCCACCAAGGGTCGGCAACTGCAAGAACATTGCATTCCTGTTTGTCTTCTCATGCAAGGCTGCTACTTCAGAACATGAAGAAGAAAAGAAGAGAAAATAATGTTTTTCAGAACTTTCAGTATGATAATTACCAGGTGAGCAGCTTGCTTACTTTGTGCAAAAATGTTTGCAACCTATGGTCACTTTACCTTGTTTTTATATATGTAAATGTTATTTGTATATATGTAACTGATGTTAGTATATATGTAACTGTTGTTTGTTTCAACATTTTATTGATGTATTTAGCTACTAGAACTTTGTGAAATATGCCAAATAAAAAGTAGGTTATGTTTCAAAGTAATAAATGATAAAAAATCAAAGAGATATATAATATATATTATGATCAACGTAAATCACATGATGGTATATGTAGTAAAATTGTTATGTAGTTATATCATAAGGGATTTATTCCTATATTTTTAAGTCTCTTCACCAAGTAAAGAAGAAATGAAAGAAATGCTAAAGAAGCATCCCCGTTTGTAAGTGTATTACATAATATCCACTCCCATGTACAAAAAATTACACTACTTGTTTGCAACACTAACATCTTTAATTACATTATAAAAAAGAAGAACATTACAAGTACTACATTTGTTCATTAAGACAAGCTGAGAATGAACAGGTAGCAATTTACTTTTCATAGTATAAGTAGGCAAACAAGCAATATGAGCCTTTAATTGGAGCCTTTTTACCACTACTGACACCCGCATAATTACTATGCCGATGCATTACCCAACTTTTCTCATCCTCTCCAATATAGGCCATGATATACTATAAAAAAATAACTATAAAAAATGAAAATACTATAAGACTGATAATATATGTTGACTGTTATATAACTGAATCATACACATACTTCAAGAAAACGGAGAAGTATAAGTACACAAATGGCGTCTGAGTATCTAGTCATAGGCAAAATTATGTCTCGTCAAAGATGAGTCCTGTGCCACTTAAAATGTGTTTGGCTTTCTTAGTAAGAGGCCTGTCCGCTTTACATACCAGTCTTAATGACTGTTGAGGAAGACGAAAGTTAATGTCTATAAATATTACATTTATTGTTTTTAAAATCCTATATTGAAGGGTATATTATGGAACATTTTGATTTTCATGAATAGCTTTAACATTTAAATATATGGGAATTGTCGAAACAATCAAAACTTATAAAATAAACCTTACTTTTAAGCAAATGTAAGCAGTATGAACTGCTCTAACTGCTTGTGAAATGGCTGGCCCTGTTGATATAGGTTATATTTTATGTTCGTGAACAATGCTACTACCAAGTTTTCAAAAATAGTTATTTATATGTGAATACTCATTAAGACTATTAAGTGAATAATTGTTTATATGTGTATGTATGTTTTAAGTTAAAAACAAAATTTAACACCTAAAATTCGCATGTTTAACTAGAGACGGATAGATTAAGCTAAATACTGGTATATTTTTTCACTTTTCCTGTAGAATTATCACAATAATACCCGATTTTTTAACCAAAAACTCAAGTTTTGAGGTTAGAATGAACTTACCTGCATAGAGTCAGCGCTGATGATTTCTGACCCAAATTTTTGGGCTAGCTCGACACTTAACTTTGTTTTGCCTGTACCTGTTGCACCTAGAATGACTATCATCGGCAATTTTGAAGACACCACAGTACGAAAAGCCATTCTTCTTCGCAAAACAATTCACTGCACGCACTTCACTCACTATTCACTAACTAACTTCACTTTTATTATGACAGCTGAATTTTTTGCGCAATGTTTTAAATGGAGGAATGATATTAATATAGATAAAATGTTATTCACACAAAATATATAATAATATGAGTATTTTAAACGTGTTCGTACTTTGTGATCGTTCACAACGTGTGACAGTGACAGGTCCCCCATTATTTAAAAAAATCTGACTGTTTTTACAGCTTTGAACACAGATAAAAAGGATGCCTATTTACTATAAAGTATGAGTAATTCCTAATTGTAATTGTTGAACTACAGTATAAAGCTGATATAGTTGACCTAATAACGAGTATGAATAAAATACAGTTCTAACGAGTTGCAATATATTAAAGTTTTAAAAGTTTAAGGGATTAGCAGGAGATCGGTCGTCTTGGCGTTCATTGAAACAGCCTATGTCCAGCAGTGGACCGATAAGGGCTGATAATGATGATGTGAAAGGTGCCTGGCAGCCCCTTGTCGAGATATTCAGGTTGGTAGTGTATACCTGCTGAACAAATGCAGATTCTCAAACTGTCTCTAATTACAGCACAACAAGTGGTTTGCTCCACAAACTAATCCCTGAAACTATACATAGCACCGTAATGGGGCAATATGAGATGTCTGATTCGACGAGCTTGTTCCAGGACTTTTGGAGAAGCATTAACAAGAATTACAAATCTGAATCTCTTGAACTTCGATGTCTATTTGATGCTTAAGTATGTGCTAAAACCGAAGGTGCATATTTAACTAATAATTATACTACCTAATCGTTTTATTTAGAATTTTCTCTTTTAGTACCTGTCATATTACTTGTGTTATTATCACAGCGTTACTATACTAACTGGGTAATGTCATGATCACTTCCAAGTAGGTACTTAGGTACAAGTACAGGCTGGTAGGTATAAAATAAAATATTTCAGCATTTTATTTTACTTTTACAGTTCATAAATAGTAGGTATTTATTAAGTTGATATGTGCGTATTATAAAAACATTTATTGGATTAATATGAAGTACTCTGTGTAGAATGTTAAAAGTATCGGAGTTCACTTACATTTGCTATATTATGTAATATTCCTACCAACTACTTAGTCTTACCTTTTTTTTCGGTTTCCACAGCCAAATTGCAAAAATCGGATCCCTTGTAATTTTGTCATTGTTGTCACAGTTCTTGCTCTCGAAGATACAGTACTTCTGTGTTGTAGGCTTGGAATGCGAAGGGTTGGTATTTTATGAACTGCTACAAAATGATGTCCTCCATACATGTAACTAAAAAACATACCTCATGTCGTTGGAAAGGTTCTTCGACGTATTCTATGGTAGCTATTCAATTGATTGGTGGACGTTTCTAAAAATAGCTTTCTTAGCAAATCCGACTCGTTCTTGACCGTTTCGCTTTTAATTTTGCATAATATAAGAATACATGCATATATTCACATATTATACCTAGTATTATTACATGGAGTAATTAGTATAGAGAATTAGCGGAAATAGTCTGCACCAGCAGATTACGGACAACGGCATAACAGTAGGGTGTCAAAATGCCACAGGCCCCGCCCGGGGTCCCCTATACATCGAGGAAGACACTAATTATGGACTGAACTTCTTCATGCTGGGAGAAAGGCCACACTTACACGGACATAAGGGATATTGTCACGTCACTATTTCGGGATATGCTCAAGACCAAATATATTTATATATCGTAGAAAGGGGCAAACGTGCATTTGGAGCTCTTTCCTGACGCGAATAGGTATGACTCCTTTTTTTCTCCAGCGACAGCATAGCTGTCATTCCAAGGCGAGAAGGCTGCTTATGTTAAAGTTGTACCTCCTCGGTCGTGCCGGTCTAATGCGGCTACAATGCAGTATGGCTCAATTAAATTATAGACCCGCCATCAGCTTTTTCCATCCACTATAACGGTTCTTTCATTCGTCCCCTGTTTGATGTCAGCAGCATGGTGTATATATAATAACATAAATATAATAACGTGCACCTAGCAGTTCGGCTACTTTGGCCATCTCTATCTCTACATATGAGCCATTTGGGCAGGAAATGTTATAATGTTCAAGTGTTTGCGTAGACACAAGTGCACTATCTATTCACCTTTGCATTGCAGCCCGGTACGACTGGAGATAAAATCGACGGCTTATAGTGCGCTCCGAAGCAAGGGTCGGCCCCAACTTTCTGATCCCTAGCAGTTGACAATGAAATAAAAACTTATATACATTTTCTGAATCAGCATCGGCAAAAGAACAGCTCAACAGTTTTCAAAGTGTCGTGCTATTACTGAATTGCACCCGAATCGAACACTAATCCCAAAATCCTTTAGAGCAATTTATGGGAATCTGGATTGCCGATTGAGTACCTAACGCAAGCTATGGATCTGTATATAAGAAATCTTTACCTATGTAATGGGAGATTCTATGGAGACTCGTGTCTTTGTACTTATACATGTCATATTCGACAACGAAGAGCTATTGTAAATACCTCTTCACTAGTGTGAAAGTTGCTCTTAAAGATCAAAGAAAAGTTACCGGTTAGGTAACATAACATATGGTACCACTTTGTAAAATACTGAAATTCATTGCTAATGCCTATATTCACTTGGAACTGTTTTTAGCAATTTCATCATTCACTATCTACACCTATTTGGCTCTATCTACAATGAGCTGACATGTACGACAAATTCCCAACTTATTTATGTTACCATCATTAGCGCTCATACGTCCACAGGTGGACTTGCATAGCCATACAAGCATAGTAAATGAGCTTAAAGCCACTTTAGTAGCTGACGTCCTTTTTATTTGTCTTTGGAACCATTTGTTGTATATTTACAACATTTGATTAGAGGAATTCGGGAAGGGAATGAGGTAAAATAATAAAATCACAATTTTTTTTTCGCCAAATCAAGCAGAGCTCCGGAAACAGCGTCCCGTTGTACCACACAGGTACAAAAAAAAATCACAGAATCTGAATCGCTACTTTCGCCTATCCATTTACATTCCAATCAGTATAAAATCACAATCTAATATCTCACTGCGTCCTAGCCCTGCTGATCTGGCATTATTTATTTTCATATTTAATCATTATCTTAATGCTTTTGATACAGATAATTAAGGAACAAAAACCAAAAATCGTTTCTTTACAAATCAATAGTATCCAAAATTAAATCGGTAAGTACAATATATCAACGCCGCTTCAAAGATTGCAGAATGCAAATTTAATGTTAGGCGGAATCTATTTTGTACCCTGCACTCTCTGTAACGCCGCCCCTAGGACTTACGCCCGCGCAACTCGAACTAGGTCATCACCAACCATAGACAATTTTTTTTTCAGGTTGTACGGACGAAAATCAGATGTTACTCTTACTACGGATACTATAAAGTAATAAAAATTAAACTATAACATGACTTAATCACCCAACCTTATTTAAAAACATACAAACCAAGTAATATAGATTGCTTCCATTTTCATATTGTTTTTATTTGGCAGTGGTGGAAATGTGCCTTGTCACAATTTTTATTATATCTTCCGGTACGGTCCGATTTGTCTACAGATTACATATAAAGCTGTCATTCCTTATAATACATTATACGATTAACTTACTGACTGACTCAAAACTATTTTCAACGAAACGGAAACGAGTGCCAGTTTCGAATAGCTAAATGATTATTTTATTTATGTCAAGTTTAACAAAAAAAATAAATGCAGGTACAACATTCGAGAATACGTAACTCTCCAGTTATGAAAAAAAAAATTAAACGATCACTAGAAAAAAAAAACTTGTTATAAAAATGATGATATATACTACTAGCTAGGTCCTATTATATACGCTACAGCTAGTGGAAGATAAACTGCGAATCTTTAACAAGATAACTCTAACCTTCGTGTAACTCTACTTATCGAACGCTATCCCTACTTATATATATATCTCACAAAAAATATTTCTTGCAACTAATTCGAGTATAAACCTAATATTATTTCTATATATGTACATAGCAAGGCACATTCCGCACACAATTAAAGCCTTCGAACAAACTGCTGACCATGTGCTTGATAAAACATCAACCTAAGCCTGACCAGAAAAAAAATAACGTCAAACTCTTTAACGATTTTATTTTTAATTTAGCTGTTCAGGCTTTAACTTTCCACATTAATCCTAACGCGAGTACATTACTAACTTACTGCAATAAAATATTATATAATAATAAAGAAAATGCACAATTTTCTATCAGTAGGTACTATGAGGAACTATTTCGTGGTTATTCTTTTAATGTTAAAAAATCCCTATATGGGGCTGTATTCGTAGGCTTTGATGTTATTATCAAAATACACAGTCTATGTATAACGGCCACTGAGATTATCATATTCTAAATACAAGTTCTTTTTTTTTTCTGTAAAACAAGGTTTCGTTACACCTTGATACACCATTGACATAGATTAAAACCAGATTACATAAAGCGATTAACATATAAAATGTCGTGCCATAATTTTTTTATCGCATAAAATGGATTTTAGTAGTTAGGCATTATTTTATTATATACAGTTAAGCGGTTTTCTCTTACAAATATCATATAGAGTAATGAATTAAAATATCATGTTCGTGCAATTTACTTATTATAAAATCCAAAAATGGTCCAAAAATGCTGAAAAGATGTTAGATAAAACAGTGATCCAGTTAAATCGCGATTAAATATAAAAATATAATTGTTAAAATTTACAAAGTAACAAAAAAAACACTACAAAAACCGTAAGCAAACTAACCTAATGTACACTTATAATATCAAATTAAATCTTATTGATATCACTACCCGCTCCGGGACCGTCCCGGAGTAGGGGCTGAAAAAGTAAATTCTACGAATAGGGGCCGAAAACATATAAAGTGGCCTGCGCCTCCTGAACTATTCGCCGGGCCAGAAACACACGTTTGCCAGCCTGCTGTAAATTCTAGTCTACCGTCAATCTACAATTTTTATTTACAACATTGAATAACATGCAGCTGTACGAGAGTACCCAACATTATTTCCCCTCATATAAGTAAAATCCGGTAAAATATCCTAACATTTCTCGAAACAACATAAGCAAGTAACTTTCATCACACATCAACATGGGGTAAATATGTGCCTAGTCAACAATGTATTTTTTTTTCTTCAAAAAACAAGAGGTATAGACCATTCTACTAGTCCACGGAGCAGTCTGTAACTATTGTATAATACATTTCATTGAAGAGTTAGGTTTCCAACGGTTTTATGGCTCACTTTGGCACTGCTAAATATCGTCCGAATACGAAGCCCCAGCCACAATCACATCGAAACACTAGCACAGAAGCTGAGTAGGCCGTAAAAGCTGACCAAAAACTGGGATATTGATAGCAAATAATAATAATGCTCCAGAACTTTGTTCTATTATCACGCAGGAAGGTCCTTTAGGTCTTCAACACCAAAGAGTTACCCGTTATTAAACTTTGCACAAACAGTTCGTGGACTCTTAACTAATGATCAAATTTACAGACGTACGCGCACTCAATACTGACGGAACCGTTTTGCAGCAGTCACGCGAAGCTTTCGTAATTTATTGAGCAACTTTTCCTGTTTCTTTTTCAAGTGTTCCCTCTCGAGTTCCTCCTCTCTCAGTTTGCGACAGAGAGCTGCAGCCTCACGTAGGATCACAACTTTGGGTGCGCGCTCCTTGTCTTTAGTCGCCGGGATTTGTTTTTTGAGCTCATCGAACAAATTTTTTAGCCCGATACGTCTCAAACGCTCCATATCATTGTGTATTGATCTCCGTTCTATTTCCGGGGATTCGGCCTCGGAATCTGTGTCAGTATTGGAACGACCTCGTCTCCCTGGCCCCCTCCGCCGCCGTGGCACGGAAGCGGACGGTATACTTAGGGGTGGTATCAAACGCTTTCTGGCCACGGTCGGTCTGGTGCGGTGGACGGTCACGTTTTCAACGGCACGCTGTGTATGATGTTTCTCTTGAGCCGAAGAAATTCTTGTGTACTCTTGTGGGTACTCGAGGGTAGTCGTCGGTGACACTCCGTGAGACAGAGTTTGGTGCGAGTTACCAACCGACACCACGTCAATTTCCTCCTCTGTAACAAAGGAGAAAATGTTGAAAAAAAATTGACAGTGTATTTAATTAGAAGTCGTAAATCGACTCGAGTATACGATATTGCCCCTTACATATTTTGCCATACAGCTCGACTTCAATTATTGTTTTACGAACAAGACCCACGTTTAAGATTGCATTCCTTGCATACTTTCATTCATAAAATGTTCATTACGCTCGCATCACCATAAAAAGCGGGCGATTGTCATAGCCTATACATACATATATAACTTATGCGGCTAAATGTAGTCGAGCCGGGATGCGAAATTTGCAGCAGTCAGGTGGGAGGGGGTGTGGGTGGGAAGGGGGAGGCCGACGACCCCGTCGTACTACCGCAGCGTCTGTCGACATCGATCCAGACGCCTGACGTCACGGCCATTCGCGCCAAAACTAGAGCGCGTGCGCGATTTCTACCGCATCGTCCGCACTCAATGGACGTTTGGCTATCAACCGGTGGATACGCTTTCCGGCGTCACTAACAGTTCGAGAATTGACTTTAGCTCGAACCACGTCTGCATTGGAACACGGCATCACGACATTACATATTTTAACACTAACGCTTGATTAAAATGCACGACGCAGTATTACAACTTTGTATAAACTCCTTGTAGAGGCGCAATATTTGTAATTAAATCGTGTGAGAGACGTACGGGGTTGTTGGCGTCAATTTGTAACTGCCTCAACACGGGCGTCTCCCCATTTAATGTACCTGCTTTTTCTAGAATCGAGGCCATGGGGCCAGGACTCCCAAATGAGCAGGATATGTTCCAATAGAAAAGAATTTAATTGTTGAATAAGGAATGTTTATATAGTTGGCAACGCACGCGTTCAGGCGTGTCATGTTTTTGCCGTTCCGCATGTTTCGAGGAAGTTATAGTCTGCTCTATCAGGTTATCATATCATAGTTATAGTCTGCTCTATCAGGTTATCATATCATAGTTATGACAGCGACCAATGTGATCACTGATCGAAGAGAACCGTCAAGGAATTCCCGATCCTGCTGGAAATAGATTTAGCGCGTAGGTGAATGTGGGTAGTCGCGAAACGCGATTGCTGAGTAATCCACGGTCGTCTAAAATCCTACTCCCTATTGTATTCCTAGTTAATGTATTGCAAATGCGAAAGTTTCTAAATATAAATTACTAAATGGAATTGGATAAAATTTTGGCAGAGATGATATGTTATTCCAGATAGTAACCTATCTGGAATAACATATAAGTTACTCCGATCAACAGAATCAAGAGTGATTCTGAAAAAACTAATGGTTCATAATATATATTTTACGCGGGTAATATGCCGGGACACGGCCTAGAAATTTATCACTACAAAACGAGATAAAAATGTATAATGCGCCAAAGCGACGATAAATTTACACACCGACGCAATCTTTTTATTTGATTTCCGCATAGTTACGCGCTTATCGCCGTGGTTCGTCGATCTAATTCTGTCCCGTAGGCGCCTATCTTCAAATACGGCCGCATGACGTTAGCCGTGGGCGTGGAGCTATTGTATGGAGTCGATTTTCACGTGACCATTTTCTCTTTCGTGGCGCCAGTGCGATTAATTGTCACCCAAGAGTATTTGTTTCAGTGTAAGCGATACCGGCAATGTCTGGCCTTCGGTCTCGTGCGTATTTATAGCGGCCTCTCTAAGATACACTGTCCAATCGAATTTAAGTCTTTTATGATTTTAATAGCACCCAAATCGACTACGATGGACTGGAGTTATGGGTGCCGTAAGCCAAATAACTTTACCGTGAGGGCGTGAACTTGATATAGGTTTTACAAGTACTCCCTTCAGAATAGCACTGCATGAGAAGTCATTCTCGGTATCTTAGTCGTGAGAAACATACTGACTCATAGACACGCGGTAGATCATTAGATAATAGTTAGCATTATTAGACGGCAGATTTATTTTTCAACAGTTCAAACAGTCTATAGCTATTAATGAGGTGAAAACTGATTACGATGCGCCCCGTCGATATAACTAAATAATTATACATTTTGAAAGTTTCGAAACAAGTAAGTCCAATTAGGGGTTCCAGTTTTGTCTGCGCATATTGTTTGATAACCACGTTTTCGGTTTTAACCGAACTGTTATAATCTGCCAACAAGTAGAGCGTCCAATTAATCGCATGTTTCGCGGACAACCTCGGAAAGGGGCCAATTTTTACGCCGTCATCGATACTATTCGGATTTGTAATTTGCATGAAATTTAGAGTTAGAGGGAGAGAGAGAGTTTGCGATTTTGGTTTTGTTATTATTTCACGAGAGCAATCCCGACAATGACTCATGACCCATAAACATGACATGAACCCGCATAATCTGAATTAGCAAGACGTTAGAATAGTTCATCACCTGCCTGGTCATGCCAACACACGTAAAGTTGCACGAAGGGCACTTATTTAAGTATTGACAAGGGATCTTCCAAAATCCTACAATAATAATCATCATCATTGACGCTTGTCGAGTGCTATTTGTAGTGCAGTGGGTATGTCGTCAGGTGTGAGCCGGTGGGTGGAGGCGGCGCACGCTCTGCTGGCCACGATCCGAGGCCAAGTTCACTGGCATTTGAGAGCGATAATTAAAAATTATCGTGACGCGCTCCGAGCACGCTATCTTATACAGGTTGTTTGATAGACGCCGCCTCAAAACCTTTTTCTTGGACTCCAACTAGCAACGAGGAAATGACTTGCGTTATCGACTCGAATAAAATTAAATGTTTATCTTTGGGATGGTTTTAAATTTACGTACGTGATACACAGAATTTTGACGCCAAACGTAGTAATATAAAATCATAATTTTTCAGTACTTTGAATTGAGACCTACAAAAAAAACCAATTAGGTTTTTTAGTAGTTTGCGATAATCACGTGGACTCTTTTACGTAAGTGATACACAGAATTTTGACGTCAAACGTAATAATGTAAAATCATAATTTTTCAGTACTTTGAATTGAGACCTACAAAAAAAAAGCACTTTTTTACTAGTTTGCGATAAACACGTGGACTCTTTAGTTACTCTACGTAAATCACCAACTTAACTGTAAGAGACTTGTTACTAAAAATAACAACGCCCTGTATTATAATGAATGTAAGTGGGAATGCTAATTAGCCGGTGCTGGCCCGCTGTGTGTCGGTTATCATTTTTATACGTAACTTTCATATTTATCCCACAGACGGAGTCGGAAGATGTTTAAGATACTCCGTAAATAAGGCACGAAGGCTGTCTTAATACAACCATGTCGATGTGCCGTGTGATGTGCCGTGCCGATGCTCTAAGGAGAGCAACATGTTCACATGTTCTCTCTAATCATTTTGCCCACTGGCCTATATGTGTGGGTGTTTCTGGAGCATTACGCAACGAAGTGAAGTCGGCCGATGTGCTTCAGATACGGCTTCAGGCGCAGGCAATTTATGGCGGATGTTATGGCGGATCGATTGCTGTGCGACCTTGGTGGGGCTTACGGAAGTTCACGGGCGTGCGAATGCGTAATTGGGCATGATAAGAGCTTGGCTTCGCTCATGGTTTAACATTAATTATACTCGTTCTGTTCTACAGCTGATGGTTGTAATAAAAAGTGCTACAGTAACCATCTATATATTCATTATATCATCAATACATTAAGCAATCAGTACCGATGCAACTAATTTAAAATTAAAAAACATTAAATCAGACGGCGTCATATATTTTTATGTGGCCCATTGGAGGGGAAGGAGAGCAACCGCATCTGAATGATAATAATGCTGACGCCTATGAGTGTCGGTAGTCAAAAGGCACCGGTTTCTCGTTTGCCTGCATATATAAAACCTTTCTGGGTTTACCATTGATTTCTACCACAGTCGAGCAAACAAGGATTATATGTTCAACCTGTATATCTTCGCATCACATGCAAGTCTTATTTAATTGCGATTTTTTATCTTAATTAGCTTTAGGATTGAAACAAATAATTATTATACGGGAATGAATAGTTTATTAATTTAAGGAGCATCTTGTATATTCATGAATTATGTAACGAGATAAATAAATTTATTTAATTAATAGCAAATTACAATTTATTCGTGTTTTGAAATAAATATGGTTGCAACCGGCTCATGCTGATGGTGTGAGAATTTATCTCCATGTAACGGATTACGAACCGGTTCCGTTGCGTCACGTAGCAACTGTTTCTATGTTCTACCGGCCACACCCATGCACATGGGCCCGATAACGCATGTTATTAGCTAACCAATCGGATTCGGGAAACATGTCATAATAGAATTAACATGACGCCAAGGCAGAGTCATTTATAACAGGGCGCCATGATGGCCCATGATCTGTTGGTACCCATGCCCATAGGCGTTCGTAACAACAGAATATTCGCATGACTTGGCAGAGGCAGATTTCCACGTTTCCTTTTTTTTAACATAAAGTAATTCAAGCGCCATGGTGTCATGAAACAACGTTTGATGTCTACAGTACGTAGTGACCTTGTATATTTTTCCATAGCAATTCCGATTTTGGTATCAAGGAAGTTGATCAAATTCGGTGACATCTTTATGTTCCGATCCCACGGCGGCGAGCGGCGTACCGGTCCATGTGTTGATGTTGGAAAAATATACCCTGAATATCTTGTTACCGTGGCCTTATCACAGGAGTTAAGACCTTATTCGTGATAAGACAATTCAAATTTATGCCAGTGTGATATGCGATGTTATCACTACCGATAGCTTCGCCAAGGTCGTGAGGCGCCGTTTTATTACGCGTCAGTTTACCTGCTATTGCGACATACTTGGAACTCAGCGGGGCTGTATAGCGCGAAATCTACTGGCGAATGCCAGAAGGGAGCCATAGCGTGTAGATCTATCTTTATGTAGCACTTAGCCATCTTCGTTGTGAGTCGTTCACATAAAACTGATATAATGATTTTTGGCATCATTGCAAGCGAGCAATCAGATTCTGGCGTGTGCCTGACCAAAGGCAGGTGAGTATTCCTCTTAAATGTTATCCTCGCTAATGGACTGTTCCGCACGAAATGTGTTATCGTAGCTGTCTCTTTGTTAATAAAAAGTTACTGAGAGATTTAGTCAGCGGTAGCGAAAGGTCCCCACGTCATAACAGCACAATATTTATTTTGTATATTGACAATTATCGCCATGATGAGGGTGATGACGGCAAAGTTTTAGTGTCACCCAACGCCGCAGTATCGGAGTTATCTGCGCCACGTAGGTGCTACCAGCATCTACTGATATATATCTACAAGGACATTTCTACTACGAATCATACGTTTCACTACAATTTCACTCCGACTCCGCTTTCCCTACAAAGCATAATTCCATATTTTTTTCATAGTTAGGTTTGCTTAGGTAATTTATTCCATAGTATAGCATTTCGATTCATCTCTAGCTTGTCCCGTAAACTAGCTCTTTGAGGTCATTTTGTTCCACTAGTTTCGTTAGGCCATTGTAAATAAAAAATACGCGAACCTACCGATAAGCAATCGTTTGGCCTTTTTAGGACGAAGTGATGCTGTTTCATCTGACCAAGGACGTGTGGCCGCGTCCATAAATTGTAAATTATAGTTTTACAAGCGGGACCAGGCGAGGCTGGTACATAATTTAGGTCGGTTATAATTTACTTTGAAATATGTAACGCTCCAGTGGCTCACAAAAACTATACGATAGATGGCCTGAGCTAATGTCTACCAGTTAAATGTGGACGGCGTCGGACTGATGATTCGTCAATCGCCAATTAGAATATGACTCAAAATTATTGCTTATTAATAAGATGTTCAAATAAGTTCACATTGTACACGTATCATACATATTATATTAGTTTCGTTACGACTTTTTTTGTTCTTGACTATGAATAATCATTACGCAATTGTATCAAAATGTGAAGATAAAATATATGTTTCGTGACACAGATAATAAGAATTACTAATTAGGAAAAAGACTTATTAATACCACCCACCGAGTATCCATAACTACTAGTCATTGCGGTCCCATCGCTCCCATTAAGGCTGGAGTAAAGGCGATATCTTTATCGTTTTACAACTAGGCGCTGGACGACAGAGTACCAACTACCAAAAGAGTTTAATTTTCGAACTCTCGCGACATACATTATACAGTGTATCAGTCAATCTTGTCTCAATGAGACGGGAAACTAAGAAAAACTAAAAGTGTCCTTAAAATCAATATTGCGAATGGAATGCATTGGGCGATAGTGTTCGCCGCAATAACCGGATCCTATGACCTGAATAACCGTCAAACGAACTCAAAATACAGCGGCGACTCTACTTAGGTTACCCACTTTATAAGCTTACATTTTAAATGCTGTTTTTTGTGTTTGTTGGGCGGCAATCTATCATGATAATACGTGGGTCAAAAGCACCTAGCGTTACACGCTTATCATTATATAGTTAATTAGGTTGAAATAACAGTTATCATTAAAAGAAATAAAATTAATATTTATTATAAATTTCTGGCTGTACTTTAAAGAACTCGTGTCGATATTCTATTTAAAAAATATATTTGTGACGAACAATTATTTATTATTATATTGCTTAGCAACATTTTTTTTCTTTTGTTTTTTCGGAGGGACCAGTCCGATGCCGTCTAATATTGGTTGGCGGCGCTATTGCTCCCGCCTTTACAGTTCATCGGTCTAGCGAAGATATATGTCTTCTGGTTTAGGGAGATGATAGGGGGGCAGACCCCCCCCTCTTTTCCCGCAGATGGTTATCGCTATCTAAGGATACGGGACCGTAAAAAATCTTGTGATAATGTATCAGCGTAAAGTCAATTGTGTAAATTGGCGCGAAAATGTAACTCGGTCCATGTTGGCTTGCCTACACCGATAAACGCGCATGCGTTGTAAAACTTTCCCGCGTGACTGCTACTACTTCGAAGCGAATCGATATTTTTTTAACTAGCGGCTTAGATAAACACTCGTAGTACCTAATCAAATTGTCATCCGGTCTAGACTCGGGTTACCCAGTATGGCGCTCAAACCGGTCTAGCAAGCGTCTCCACTTCAATGAAATTCCATTTCGTTCCGTTGCATTCTTAAACAAATAAGGGGCTAGACATGCCACGAGAGATCCCTGTTACTAAACAAACATACGAAATGTCGAGAATAAATGATACTTAGGACCTTTTTGTTATAAACGACATAGTTACACTGTAGTAATGATTAGTGAACGCTGTACAAGTATTGCTACGTGTATGCATACGTAAATACACGAGGCCGTTATGGTACTACGTTGCGATGAAACGTAAATAAGGGCGTTGGAAACCGACTCCATGACTTTCAGTTTTATAATTAGCTATTCGATTCTAGCCGGCTGGCTGTCGATTTTACAGCCGGATTGACGATTATATTCGAGTGACATTAACCCTCAAGAGCGTATTCATTGTGTTAATGGACATCGAGACAAATTAAACCTGTGTTAAATGCGTTTGGTTCGGCGTGACGGACGCTCTGGGTCTGGCAGTAATTGTGGTACTGATAGGGTTTTTGCGTTAAGAAAGGTTGCGACGTTCAAGGTCGGAGGTTCCGGAAGCGGGTGCGTCTAGACGACAGGGCAGGGGAGGGTCGGTCGATACGCAGTTTCCCGCGCTCTCGCACGCCTGCGTCCTATGTCCCACTCCCATCTTGTCAGCTTCTTACATTTTACATTCCTAACAACTTTTTAATTTCTTACAACAATGTTATGTAAGCGAATTAATCGTGAGCTATATTTAAATGCATTCCGGACGTGTTGGACCATTTACAGGGACAGCCTGAATATATATAATCTAGCTTTAGCTAAGTAAGAATTGAAGTGAACTAACCTGATTCCCCGGAGTCTGATGGTGTCTGTACGCCTAGGTAGTCCATGTGCTGCCGTATGAGCGTGTAGGAATGATCCGCTGCCACAGCTGCGGAGTCACGCAGCAAGCGTAGCGCTGTGCCGGCCACGTCCATAGCGTGGAGGAACTCCGGCGCGTCATCGCCGTCCACAGATGGCGGGGTTTCAGGTCTAGGCGGTGAGGCATCCCGACGTAGCAAACTCTGCCCGGGAGTAGCGACCATCAAATCGGACGGTACGAAAGTGTTACTCGGATGCACGGAATCCGAGCCGGCCCACATACAATCATGGTGGACTATAGACTCCTTAGGCGGGTCCTCTGGTGTCTCCGGTATCCGCCAGTCCTGCTCATTGTCTTGTAGGTCGTCCGACGTGTCCAGCAAAGGCATTAGGTCAATCCGGTCCGGGTCGTAGAACTGCGTACAGAACTCCGACGTCCGGGTCAATTCCATGGTCTCCTGGTCCATCGACTCCCACACATCGAACTTCAGTATGTTGTCGATCATTAGCGACATTTCGTTAATTATATCTAATACTAACTAGTGTTTAAAGCTAAGACGAATCCGCCGATATCACAGTGCCCTTTTATCACAAGGTCGATGCGCGCCAAGTCCCACGCACACCGTCTGCAACAAAACATTGCGTTTATGTAACAAATTGAAAAATAAACAATATTTAATTATTTTAACATTTAAAAAAAAAACTATTTTGTAGACTAAATTTCTTAAAATAAAAGAAAATAATTGATGTTGTATGTTCTGTTCATTGGCTGCTCAACACTGATACTGGTCGAATATGGAGAAGAAAAAAAATTAAAAAATTAAAAAATGAACAAAAAATCACCTTATTTCAAAGAGTCTATAATGACTAAAACTTCTAAGTAAGTGAATTTATGTTTAATCGGCCTTATTTCAGAGTCCGAAACAATTTACTATTATTGAAATATTGATGATTTGGTTAAAAACAACCCTAAATAATGAAAGCACTACGGGTGTTGACACTAGTATTTACAAACATCTATGAAACTAAAACAAATACTATAAAGGAAGTAGCTTCCTCCAAGTTTGGATATGGACTGATGTTTGGATGCGAAACCCAACAATTTTAAAGGGTAGACCCGGCCTTGAGCCTATCCCATTTTGACAATTAGTCATTGTCCTATCACCCATCCTTTTTTTTAAGTACCCTTTGCAGGTAGGTACAGCGGTCATCGGAATTTTTCCGTGTATAGTAGTGATTTGTTTGTTTACAAAAAGAAATGGCGCGAACAATTGTTTACTGTTATTATTTACCGATTATTTCAAGGGAGCATCTTTTGTTTTGCAAAGCTCTGGCAACAACTCTTACTATATTTACTATGGTCGTTATCTTAGTATATTTACTATGGTCGTTATCATGATAAAAAATTCACAAATTTTTAGATCATTAAAAATTTCTTTGTGTAATTTTCAAACAAAAGTATAATATATTTATTTAATTTCTAAAAACATATGTACTTAATAATGAAATCTATTTAAGAATATTAATGCGATAGTATAAAAATATTTTACTTTGTAACTTTTATTGAAGTATATATTTTATTTATATAATTTTCAATTGATTAGGGTAGATTGTAGACTTTACGAATAAGAAAATTAATTTGATAAATAATGTTTATGTTAAATACATACACATTACTTATCAAATTATTTTTTTTATTTTTTATATACCTAAATAGTACATTACATATGTAAATAAAATGTACATTAATAGATTAGTATTAAAGCGCAATTTTAGAGATTGCCTTTTAATACTAATGTATTTATATAAATTTAAACTATTATTTTAATTCCAGTATACATGGGTTACAAAATTATCAATATGAAGATTTTCTCTTCGCCATCAAGAAATAATTCTTGCACAACAATTGTAAAATGCATGCAAAACAAATGCACCGCTAGATTGTATTATTATTTACTGTTGATTGTTTCACAATTATGGTGTAACCAATACCATAGCACAATATTTTAAACTGTTTTGTACAATAACGTGAAGTCTAGTCTCATTACACACAGGAAAGAAATATACATTTTTAATTACCGTTAAAATCGGCTATTTTTTTATTTTTAATAAACATTAAAGAAATAAAAAAAACCATGATAATCAATATTTTTCTTCTAATACCCGCTACTATTTTCTTAAATGTATTGAGAATTGTATACAGTGAATTACAAGCGAGACACAATTGAATATCGTGAACAAATATTTCAAGAATTTGGGTGCCGGCAGTTCGCAGCAATGTCCACCAAGCCGTTGCCGGTTCAGACTCACGAACCGCGGTTCGTAAGTATCAACCGGCAACGCCCCGCCACTGTTAAACACTTAAAAGAGTAACTATCAAGATCTATCCGTTTATGTAAATAACACTGAATCTATAACTTAAGTAAACAAGCTTCATTTATTATAACTCACCGAAAAGTTTGTGCAAAACGCGATCCTGGCTTAGCCGGCGAATTACACAATTTAACACAAGATTCTTCAGAATCTTCGACAAAGTTTTTTTCGTACACACTGCGTAACACTCACTGAGAATATGCGGCTAGTTAAACAGTGTAAATTAAATACGGTACTTCTTCCGAGACCTCCGATTGAGTTTGTCAAACACTGAAACATTATTCGGGTGCCGGCCGGTTCTAAGGAGAGCCGCGCGTGCTTTTCGAATGACGCCGTGAACTCGACTGGCCTGAGAATCTGGCGGGCGCGAGGTAGCGAGTGAGTAGCGGTCGCCGGCGGTGGGCGACGCGGCGCGCGCCCCGCGCCTCAGCCGGCCAATTTGATGTCATTCACGAAATACTAAATCTCTGAAAATACAACATGGTGCCACAATCGTGCAATGTATATCTATCAAATATTGGACTTTACATTTAATTTTAAACATAATAAGCGCTGTAACTTATTATTTTATTAAGTTGGCCGGTGTCTCGCGGGGAAGAGGGGAGCGTGAGGAAGGAAATCAGCGCAGCGGCATTCGAGTATTCGACACAAACGTATGAATGTGTGTGTTGGTAGTACTGTCGCGGTTTGCGGGTAAAAATCGAGCTAGCTAGGTACGTTCTGTCTCTGAGACAGTTCTCAATTCACTCTGCCGATGGCACCACTACTGGGTGGGTGTGTACAGTCTTTTTTCCACAGCTGCAGATATCTGAGCTCGTTGGTCGACATTCCTAAGACGAGGTTTATGGCGCAAGGTAGAAATACCTGAGTGATTCTGACTTCTAATGAATTATTGCGCATTGTTTTAAATTAACCGTTTTAACACAAACAATAATATTGTTACTTGACTTATAGGTATAACGTACGCACATATGTGTAGTCTACTTTATTCAAAATGTTAATCTATACCGATAATAAGTTAGGGCAGTTCTAGGTCAGCGCTGCAAAAATTCTCAACATTATTATTACCTAACGTTTAAAGCATCAGTTTATGTATGTCGACATCATGATCATCAGCACAGCAAAACTTTAATGAACTGAAATACTTTATACATATAGGCTCATTATACCATAGTTTCCATTTAATATTTGAATTACAAATATGGTACCAGTAGGTAGGTACAAAATTATATTGATCGAGAAATTAGTTACATATGCAAATCATGAGCATACGTACATGTGCTGAAGTTCAAGGGCTTATATGTGTAGTAGGTACCTAAATATGTTGTTAAAATTTATTAAATCTATGCACCGAATCCAACTCAACGGCATTGAGGTTCAATCACCTCTCCTTGCGCTGCATTCCGCTGAATATAAATGCGGACTTAACAAAATATTGTTATATCTATTTATTGCGATAATGAAATGCATTGTCATTATGTACTTAGGTAGTTATAACCTGTAAAATAATGACTACAATGCAACATTAAGCATAATTAAATTATGAGTAGGTACACACATGTTCAGTACATTTCTAGACACACTTTAAAGATTCTTGCAGGAACAATTATTCATAATGAGTCCTGAGTTTACAACTCTACGTTGTAAAACTGTGACCGATAATAAGTGAACAGCGTTTATTGAACTATATAGGTATTTGGTAGGTGTCCATTTATTTACAGAGCGCGTATTTTAAATACAATAAATATAGTACTGGGTAGTGTAGATTTGGTAGGTAAGATCAAAGACTAGGCTTGGTCCGCGACTTCGTTAGCGCAAACACAAAGAAAAATCGATTCCACTTTAGTACTAGTGTCCACCAGCAATTACAGTGGAATTTACTAAAAATATTTTATAGAATTCCCACGGGAAGAAAGCAAAAGCGAGAAAACTATGGAAGGTTTTTTTTTGTCACCTACTTTAATTCCATTGAAAGATATAGGGAAACTATGAATAATTAATGATCAGGAACTAAAAGAAAAAAGAAAGTAATAATAACAATATATACATGCGCATCGTTTGTTATGCCGCGGAGAAATTAGATCAACTAATCCGAGGGTTGGCAAACCCTTTCACTGAAAGTACCCTTCAATTAATTTTACATTCATTGCACCCCACCTAAAGAAATAGATACAGAAAGTTGAGTACACTTCTTACTCGACTACGTCAAGCAATAAGGCACAAGGTGCAATATATTTGAACCGTGTTGGATACACTCGTAAAGCCCAGAACGGCTCGGCCAAGTTGGCCACACTGTCATTTATAAAGACAGGGAAGATTGAATTAAGCCCGTCGTAATCCGTTCGGTAATAGAATGTATTTATTTAGGGTTTCCCGCTCTTTTTATTTTCATTGACGTTTTGATACATTTTTGATAGGTTGTCATTTTGTTAAAATAATAATTATACTTTTTTATAAAACGACCTGCATTGAATAGGTTGGCCGGTGAAATATAAAAGCTAATAAAAACTTTATGTAGATGATTTCCTAGTGCAACAGAATTACCGGTTTTATGGAAATCATGAATGCAATGGTTAAATTGTATTACTACTGAGTAATAACATAATACTGCGTAATCGCAAATCATAATAGAAATAATTAAAGTAATCTTTCGATAACAATTGCATCACGTGGTGATAATTTACTGTCATATTATATTAATCAGTTGTAGATATCTATTTTCGACCGACGCTGTCAGTAAAGCATCATCGTCATGATAATCTTCAGGCTTTCTCTGTCCACTGCCTAACATGACTCTAGAAACAGTACTTCAGATACGTCAACGCAACTGTGCAGGGTAACTAATCTGGTTGCCTGTAAGTCGGTTTTTGGATGGTATAATCTTACGTATCTACTTTATCTGTGTTCTCTATTTGATATGTGAACACATTACATTGGCCCATTGTCGGATGGGGGGAGGGGTAGGAGGGCAACGCATTGCCATAGTAAATATGTGAATCTCCTCGGGCGTCATTAGTCGTAGAAAGGTTCAGATTTCTCGTTTGTCCCCCCATTCTGTAAAAAATACACCCGTTCCCAGCCCCCGCCCTTGTTCACAGCCTCCGACCATTCAAACTATAACGTAACGTTACTATGTCGTGACATGTTTTCCTACAAGCAGCTCGCGTGATCGATTTACACGACGCTGTCATCTCCAAAAATATAATTATACGGCGTTAAACAATTGTCAAGCTGTTATTCTGACATTAACATTAACATAAGACAAGTAAATATATTTGAGGCATCAACAAACTATACCACGCTTTAATATTTTTTCTATTCCATACTTCGAGCAACACTCCTAACATAAATTACACACACACAAAACCATCATAATGTTTCTTGAATTGAAATTAATACTCGGAAATAAAATAATTACATACATACCCTACACGTATGACACACATTAAAACCACTTGTTCTAGAGAACAATGACCTTAGTTGAAATATAGATGGCGTTGGTAGTCGTTTCTTTAATTAAAATTTAATGATTCGTTCTCATTCGTTTATTAAAGCATATAAATTAAAGTGATTGCATGTTGCAAAATTGTTATCATTGTTTTTATTATATATAACAATATAAGATAATTTTAAATGTACCATAGAATATTAAAAAATCAGGTTCCGGAGTAAGAGCTGAGTTTAGTAAGGTAAAGTATTGTTTCACCACCAAACGGCACCACCACAACATAAATCAATGGAAGAGAAACCGGATCCTTTCGACAACTACCAAATACCACGCCCATAGACATCCGCATTATTCATGAAAATGCGTTGGCCTCCTCTTCTCCTCCCCTCCCATTGGAGGTAGAGACCTCCATTTGGAGGTAGAGACGTCGAGGTACAGTTTCGTTGTGGTTTGTGAGCACCCCTCCGGGTGGCTCCACACGACACGTTTCAACATAGTCGACACTCTACGGCGTTGTCATGTGAGTGAGAGGTACCTTCACGATCAAGCTGGCCCTGTTCGTGTGTAATGCAGCGTGCCAGCCTCTTACTAAAGTTGCTTCCTCTTCAGTATGTTCTATCATGATCGTTGCTAATGACACTATATTTGTTTAACTACTAGCAGTCCGTCTCGGCTTCACCGTCACAAGTCTAGCACCATAACACATACCTTCCTAGTCATGACACTATACTTGTTTAACTACTAGCAGTCCGTCGCGGCTTCACCGTCACAAGTCTAGCACCATAACACATACCTTCCTAGTCATGACACTATACTTGTTTAACTACTAGCAGTCCGTCTCGGCTTCACCGTCACAAGTTTAGCACCATAACACCATAACACATACCTTCCTAGTCATGACACTATACTTGTTTAACTACTAGCAGTCCGTCTCGGCTTCACCGTCACAAGTTTAGCACCATAACACATACCTTCCTACTCATGACACTATACTTGTTTAACTACTAGCAGTCCGTCCCGGCTTCACCGTCACAAGTCTAGCACCATAACACATACCTTCCTAGTCATGACACTATACTTGTTTAACTACTAGCAGTCCGTCTCGGCTTCACTGTCACAAGTCTAGCACCATAACACCATAACACATACCTTCCTAGTCATGATCCATGTAAAATACTAATATTTTGCGACATTAAAATGGTGATTTTAAAGTGGGGTGATAAAGTGAACAGAATTGATGTGATTGCATTACACAAAGTAGGTATGGACGCAAATGCAATTTTTATAACTTTTCATACACTTCTTATAAGTCAAACGTTCTATTAATAGGTACAATGATACTTCCTCTGTTTGTGATGGAGGTAGATCTACCGTCCACATAATGTTCGTACAAAAAGGTACGTACGGTAAAGCAGTAAGGGAAAGAATTCTAAGAAATCCTATCCGATTGCAAAAATTTCTTAACGGGATATTAAGATATCACTTAGAAGCATGCCGCGTATTTTAAGAGATGATGACCTGGGACCTCCAGCCTACAAGAGACGCACTGGCTATTTCTCAACTCGTAAATTAAAGATGAATAGGGTGGTAAAATCGAAACAATTTCTGAAGGTACGCAAAGGGAGGTCACAGAAAAATTTTGTTTACTGATAGGTTATTTTTTGCAGTTGAGCAACGTTTCAACAAAGAACGTTGAAACGTTGAAAAATGATCGTACTTATGCTTGAAGCTCTAAGGAAGCTTCCCAATTCGTCCACGGAGTGCAACGTGGGCATTATCCATCTTCAGTGATGGTTTGGTGGGGTGTTAGCGCTGAAGGTGTGACTAAGCCATCATATTTTCGTGACAAATTGCAATTTGAAAATCTTTTTCTTTGTTACAATACTTATCACATGACTAGTTATATGCGGATGCAGACATTTCTGCAAGGTGCAGAATAGCGGTTATCAGATCGTTGAGCAAATTAAAATGGGGGCTCCAAGTGGACGTGTCCCATGATAGTTGCTGCAAATGAGGAGGTAGTGCCTTGCATGGTCATCCACACACATCCTCCTATGCAACGGAATTGGGGATACCAACGTAAAGTGACAGCGTCGCTGTCACGTTTCGTGCGGTTTCTGAGTAGCCGGTGGCCCAGTAGGGCAATGCATCTGCGTAACAATCATGCGAATGTCCATGAGCATCGGTAAGTCATCAAAAGGCTCCGATTGCTCGTTTGCCCCTTATGCTGTAAATAATAATCATTTAAGTATAAACGGTATGCAACCTGAAGACAAAAAGTCTTAAATAATCAGTCGAACTGTTAAGGCTGGACAAGCGCTGCCAATCAGTAGTAGGTTCCTCCGAAAAAAAAAAAATTAACGGTATGCTATATACCGGTGTATATGACGGTATGTATATGTGAAGAAAACCCTGGAGCGCCTCTGTTAAATACTTAATTCCGGCTTGTTGGGGCTCATTACAACCTTTAAGTACGGCAAACACGAATAAAAACATATTTTTTGTTTAACAACTTTAAATATTAATTTAACGATAAGATGTAAAGATCGGCGGGGGGTTGGTCCATAAGCCCACTGTCTAATAATGCATGCACGTGGTCCCACCAAATTGTAGGATTAGAACACGGATTACACTCGTTACTAGAAAAGTCACTAATCCTTTTTTTATCCGTCTCTATGGTAGATAAATAACCCCACAAGTGCAGAGGGACTACATGTGTGACTACTTTACACAAATGTAGCAGAAGTTTTCTCAGCTATTCCAGTGACAAGTATGTTGTTCGGGGCCCTGCCAATGGGCCTTCGTTCATCGTTTGGAGCCCTGTCTCCGAATATTGAGAAACTTCACTAAAGTAATTCGTCTGGACATAAATACTGTACCAATAAAAAAAATATACTTGGAATGTCTATTATCCATTGTATTTTCTCATATTGGCGCCAATTCATTCTACAATATTTTGCGATGTTAAAATGGACAAATGTAATTTTTAAAACTCTCCATACACTTGTTATTAGTCAAGTGTTTGTGTACCGGGCTATTAATACAACAATGAGACTTCCTCTGTTTGTGACAAAGAAGGATCTGGCCGTCCACGTAGTGGTCGTATGAAAAACACGTCAAAGCAATAAGGGAAAAAATTCGAAGAAATCCTGTCCGAAAGCAAACAAAATTACCTCGGCTACACCTAGAACCATGTCGCCATAAACTTTGTATATTTTGAATTGTTTTATATTTGTGTATTAAACTAACACAAAGTAGTAATTGTTATTTACAATTAAAAAATGTTTTTTTCTTTGTTACAATATTTATGGCACAACTAGGTATAATATCATAGTAATGATATCTGTGGACTTATCTCACCGCGTTAGCCGAGGCCTGTGGCCTGCACCGCGCGGACTTGTGTTAGGTACTAGACATTCGAGGTAGGTACTAGAAATATCATCATCATCATTATCAGCCTTTATCGGTCCACTGCTGGACATGGACCTCTGTTAATGAACGCCAAGACGACCGATCTCCGGCTACTCGCATCCATCCCGGACCGGCTGCTGTACGGAGATCGTAATTAAGTACTAGGAGTATACTTAATAATTTTTATAAATGTAGGAGTCCCTGGGGCCGGAGCCCCCAGTGAGAGATGATTTACAGGTGGACCACGTGACCACCGGGTAGTACAGCTCGTATAATCGTGTATGTTGGAGGGTTCCGCTCCCCCTGGCGCACAATCTGGACTGACTCTTGGATTCTATGTATAATATGTATTTCTGTAGTCAAAACATCAAATACCCATATAAAGTTACTTAAATTTCTGCTAGTCATGAGTTAAAGTATGTAGCCATCACATGGCTTCGATTGCTCGTTTGCTCTGATACATTAAAAAAAATTTTTTTTTGAAAATTATTTGGCACACCTCGAATCTCGAAAAAAGTCAGGACTATAAACATTTTTTTTTTTCAAATTGTTTAATCCGCGGCTTGTACTCACAGATCAGGCAGCAAAAACCTATCAAACCAGTGTCGGTAATCCGTGTGTGTCGAAACATCTTTGCGAAGTTCTCACGCCTACAAAGTAAAGGATACATTTTGTGTGCAGGCGTATATTAAATTACTAAACGTAATGTTATAGCTTACGATCTAAAATATTACATCTGCCGCGGAACGCCTTTGCTCAAAAGCGTCGTCGGTTTCAAATTTAAAAATTAACTTGGTGGGACAATTCTCAAGAGCCACTTCGGCATAATCGTAGTTTGAAATTCTTAGAAACGAAAATGCGTAATGACAAGAAATTATTATAATAAAAAATCTGTTGCATGAAGTTACTTTCACACTATATTTTTGCCGTTTTACTAACGTGATTAATTAATATATTTTCTACTTACTACATATAGAATTTTAATGTCCCTCTATTATTTTTGTGAAGCAAACGAAAATGTCAGCTGAACCTTGACAAAATATATCATTTAAAAATTATTTTTTGAAGTAGAACTAATACAACATAACAAAGTAAATATTAAGCTCTCAAAACATCTATTAAGTAGTCCATAAGATACAATGAATTTGAATGTACAGAAACACATTTTGTTACAAACTTATGGTATATTTAATTGACTTACACATATCATCGTTGTGCGGATACCGTTACGTATATTTTATACTCAACTCATAACAGCTGTGAGAAAACTACAGTAACATGTTTTGTGCGCCAGATCCCTTGCGGAGTACACAGAGCCAACCTAGTGGAATAAGTCATGATACTGACACCTGCTTCCTTAGCATTCAACGTCTAGCATCATCATCATTTATCATTATCGGCCCTTATCGGTTCACTGTTGGACATTGGCCTCTCTCAATGAACGCCAAGACGACCGATCTCCTGCTACTCGCATCCATCCGTGACCGGCTACTGCACGGAGATCGTCCTCCTACCTGGTGAACGGTCGACCGACACTTTGTTTTCCTAGACGCGGCCTCCACTCCAGAACCTTACTGGCCCATCTGCCATCTGTTCTTCTGAGTGTGTTACCAGCCCATTGTCACTTCAGCGGGCTTATTCGTCGCGTGGTATCGGATACTTTAGTTCTCTGCCTTATGGCCTCGTTACGAATTCTGTCGGGCAAGGAAACACCCAACATAGCACGTTCAATAGCCTGTTGAGCCACCGCAAACTTGCGGGCCAGTCCTAAATGAAGAGGCCAT
>JAFELO010001008.1:54465-70170 GCA_017140195.1 Eumaeus atala | reverse complement strand
CGGATGGGGTCGATTTGCGCTTCAAATCGGCTAGAAGCCGTGATCATATTTTGTTTTTATTATTAGAGCTCTCTAAAATCGCGTTATTTTATTTCTACATTCAGTGTGACGAAGCTAAATGATGTCTGTTATTTATATCTGCGAAGGAGAAATCGGATCCATTATGACACCAGCGACGCCGCTGAACGTCCACTCACACAGATGCGTTGCCCATGTCCATCCTTCACTCCAGATGGGCAGGGTCTTCGTTGTTGTTACTAATGTTTATTGTTATTTGTTATATTCCAGGTATTCTTCGTAAAGCCCGTCTTGGGGAATAAACTCACTGACCTCCCATAAAACATAAATGTATTCAATGTATTGTAACTACGTAGATACAAGTCCAGTTTTATTTTTTTATGCTGCACCTTTTCTTTTATGCTGAACCACATTGTTTTATTTAAGCTGAAGCACATTGTTTGAAGCCCGAATGTGTCCCTATTGTTATTTTAACGAAAAAAAAAGGTTTTATTGGAATATTTCATAGTAGCGTGTAATCATTTGTAGTTTAAAGTGAAAGATGTAAAGGTACAAAAGGGTACTCTTACTTGTATACATTTACTCAATGCTCTGTTGGACTAATCATAGCATAGCCAAAAATTTACGCCCGTGTCACGCGAGGCAGAGGCACTTCCTCAGTAGTGCGGGCCACATCTCTAACCAATCTGTTCTCATCACTGATGAGAGGGGAGGGGGTCATGGCCCGTGCCCCTAGGATAAAAGAAGGCCGGACGAGGGGTCCTCGTTCTCTTGAGCCGCAATAACAGACATCATTTAGCTTCGTCACTGAACTCCTAAGCGGCTGGTCCGAGCATACATAAATTTATTTGAATGAAATAAATTTCAGAGAGTTTATACTCCTCTATGTCTTTGTCATGTCACCCACTAAGTGTCATTAGTGCTTTTTTTATTCCTTTTAAGGCAAATTTAACACGTGTGAAGGCGGTACGGACTAATGATCCCATCTTTATGTATGACAATGAAACAACAGCTTTTTCGTCAAGCAGCCAATGATGGGTTACAGGTATTCGCTTCGAATGCCACTCCCCAGGTAAGCGATCTCTGCTCTCAATGGCAGCACATAGCTAGGCAAAAACCTTTTATGAAAAGTCAGAATCAACTGACAATTGTTATTTCATGTACCGCCTTTGTACACACCAGGTAGGCTAACGGTGCTGTATCGCCCATTGTACGGGTGTTACATTATTAAACAAATTTCATTTATTTTATGAATATTATGCTAAACGAATACGTCTACCTCGGACAATTATTGCAATTAGATAGACATAACTTCGAGAAGGAAGCCGATGGAAGGATTCAGTTGGGTTGGGCAGCATTCCGGAAGCTTCATCACATTCACACGTCACCTATACCGCAGAGCTTGAAGACGAAAGTCTTCAACCAATGCGTTCTCCCCGTGATGACCTACGGGGCCGAAACATGGCCTCTTCATTTAGGACTGGCCCGCAAGTTTGCGGTGGCTCAACAGGCTATTGAACGTGCTATGTTGGGTGTTTCCTTGCCCGACAGAATTCGTAACGAGGACAT
This sequence comes from Eumaeus atala, assembly GCA_017140195.1. NCBI lineage: Eukaryota > Metazoa > Arthropoda > Insecta > Lepidoptera > Lycaenidae > Eumaeus > Eumaeus atala. Next base: position 68,583 of record JAFELO010001008.1, on the reverse strand, counting down.
AAGGCAGAGAACTAAAGTATCCGATATCACGCGACGAATAAGCCCGCTGAAGTGACAATGGGCTGGTAACACACTCAGAAGAACAGATGGCAGATGGGCCTCAGCACCGTGTGTGTGGCCGCGAGTAGCCCCGGAAGCGCCGGCCGCCGTCCTTGGTCCCACGCTATCGGTGACCTTGCGCTGTTCCGGCCTTATCGACCGCGCTCCGGAACACACGACGACCTTACGCACATTTTCCCGCCTTTTTCGGGAATCATTCATAGCGAATTAGGATTTTGTATGACTTCGTACGAAATTATGATGTGTAAATGGGACTTTGTAAGAAGTAGTCGTGTAGCCTGCACGACTTGCTTACACTATACCGCCATACAGTAACGGCTATCGTGTATTGCGGCGCGTGAGTTTCCGTTGGACCATACGATCGTTTATCATTTATATCGGGAGTCATCAAAGTTAGTTTTTACCATTATACTATTATAATATAACCAGTCATAATTAATTTAAATGATTGAGAAACAAAGCAAAAATACTTCATGGACAATAAACCATGCATTTCATTTATAATCTTATGTATTTCGGGAAATTATCATAATTAGAAAGTAAAATCCCTGTTATGGGGCATTAGAAACCGCACTTGGATTCAGCTTTCCATGGCTTCTGTCCCCGGAGCGTCTGCGTGTCCCTGCACCGATGGTGCGCCGGCGTCTACCAAGGGAACCTTAGTAATACTGTCCGGTCTCCGAGTACAATGAAACTTGGCAAGAGCTGAGGTAACGCAGGGCCGGTAATGGAAGGCAACAATATACATGCTCACGTAAGGTTACATCACAGATGTAGCGTTACCATCTGTAGCTTATTTCATACAAGAAACATATACAGACGAACATACAGCCAGTGTGGAGGAAAGTGAGGGGCGAACTTGTTGTACGTATGAGTGCGAACACCTGAAGGCACCTGAAGGTTTCGACCGTGTGCTCGCTCATATACAAGACAGTTGGAAGTTGTTTTTTCCTATGACCGTGGTATTACTTTGCTCGACCTAGTCCAAAATGATACCATCGTTAGCGAGCGGGAAAGTAAAAATGTGTGAAAATGGGTGTTTTCGCAATAGGTGCTATTACTGAGGTCATTTGTGAACGAGACCATCTAACTCGTGTCTCCAGTTAGACTGAGGGTCACTGACCGCGCCTAATTGATTTTTATTATTTTCATGACGACTGATGCTTACAAACACCCTAATAACTAGATAGGTCCATTCCCTTAATGAGCCTCTGGGCTCTCACAAACCGCGCAAAACGCGACTGCATAGCTGTCACATCACGCCGGTCGCACGTGAGCAACCAGGCGGCAATGCAGCAAGTGCAGACATCTGTTCTTGTAGTACAGTCCTTGACGTCGCGAACGAAATCGTTGGCATTCGCCTTTTTCAAATTGTGGCATTAGTTCTTGAGATTAGCGCGTACAACCAAAAATACATGCTCTTTAGTTTTATAATATATATTAATATAGTAGAAAGATAACATGGACCCTGCGAAGCCGGAAACGGTTGCTAGTACAGTATAGAATTCGAGTGTGCTGTAGACCACACGATAGAAGTAAAATTTCTTTTGCTATACGTACTTAACTGGCCATGAGAGATAGAGAGAAATAACTCGCACCTCTTTTTTTGCCCCTACCATACCTAGGAATTTTATTTGGGAAGAGGTAGTATCATGCAGCCTAGGAGGAGGTAGTGTAATGCATGGTGTATGGCACTACGTCCTTCTATGCAACGGAATTATGCCGTCACGACCGGGGAGGTACCCCCGCTCAGAGAGTACCGCCGTAAAGAGACATCTTCAGGGTCACGTTTCGTACGGTTTGTGAGTGGCCGGTGGTCCATTGGGAACGAAAAGGGGGCAACGCATCGGCATAGTAATTATGTGGATGTTCATGAGAGTCGGAAGTCGTAAAAAGGCTCCGGTCGCTCGTTTACCCCTTTTCTGTTAAAAAAAACATAATATACGAAATGTTACTGGCTCTCCTGCTACCTCCACTGCCCTCTATCCTTCTTCCAAATTCCGTATTGTTACTGGCTCTCCTGCTACCTCCACTGCCCTCTATCCTTCTCCCAATTTCCGTATTCCGTTAGCCTCGTTGTCGTATCCGTCACCAGTTGACACACCAAGTCAAGCGTTCGTAAAGAAATTTTACTTTAAAAATTTCATGATGGAAAAGTCTGACGGGGAACTAGACAATGCAAACACACCAGTGGTATCGCGATAAGCGTCAAGTAGTGCGCCTGTTTGTGCTGTTCACGGTTCAGCTCCACTACTAACATAACAATAATAAGTATACGCGTGGTGATTGAGTTTTATCGTTTTTAGGTTTCCGCACCTTAAAAGGGAAAATTGAACCCTACAGTACACCTTTCCTGTCCTGTCGGATATAAAATATGCACATTAACGGTTGTATCATTTGATTCCATCGACTTAGAACGATAATTTTTTAGAGCTTCAACAGGTCTTCAATTTCAGCCTGACCCATCCACGAGTTTCCGAGGAAAACGTCTTGACAAACTGACCGTCGGGCGGACCTGTATCGATATTCAGTGCTCGTGTTTCCCACTGGTATGGAACCCTCCGTGTGCGAGACGGATAATCGAGGGTTCTGTACCCTTTTTTATACAATAAATACTTTTTTATAAAAAAAAAAAACAAAAGAATATATTATGTTATGTAGATGCGCTGACCTCGTTCCACGGGTATGAGGGCCCAGCCCTACCGCTCGTGCTCATGGCTGCTACCGCTGTGTCGCCAGGCTCGACGGGTGCCACCACTATGACTATGTCATAAAAACATCGCAGAGTGCCCGAGAAAAAAGCTAAAACTATCTCGGGACCCGCAACGATAAAGTCGTTCCGATCAGTAGAAATCGGATGGAGTAGGGAGCAATTCTTATTACCTATAAATACATAGGTATAGCTGCGTCTAGCGATGAAAACTTTAATTAAACCCCTGGCATATCATCCCAGTTTACCCCTATTGAAGCTTCTTTGACACTAAACTTGTTCCATAAAGATTTTCTACAACACCATAAACGTGAGTTTGTTCATGGAGTAGTTATGTTAAACGATAAACGGTCAGTTTATTAACAGGAAAGATAAGTTGATACAATATTTGCTGTAACCGGAAACGAAGGCGCGGTCTAGTGTTGGCTCGTAGAGTGTCTGAACAAACGATGCACGGTAGTCCGCGATAAGAGTTCCTTCATACTGGCGGCCTGACGCCTGGGCCGGCCGTGCTGTAGTGGAGCGTGTTCAGCAATAGATCGTGAGGTTCTAGTCCCAGGCTGGACCGTAAAGTTTTAGGATTTCTTAATTTCTTATAGCACTCCGGAGGCAGTTACACCCCCGTGCTCCGGAGGCAGTTACACCCCCGTGCTCCGGAGAGCATGTCACGCCGTTGGCCCTGCGCCGTGTCGGACTGCCGTAACACCGTAACAATAAATGAGGGTATGCCTAGAAAGAATAAAGGAGCTGGGTGTGCTCAATAGGGTGAAGCACGTCACATCATCGGCTGCAATTACACAAGGCGCAGGTCCGACCGCTTGTGGAGTACTGCTCTCACCTTTGGGCTGGTGCCCCCAACTATCAACTCGCTTCATTTACCCGTATTCACCGTAGAGCGACTCGAATCGAAAATTGACGACCAGGTTGTTTCCGTGAAGCTTGATCCTTTGGCATTACGAAGAGGTGTTGGCTCGCTCTGCATCTTCTACCGCATCTACAACGGGGAGTGTTCCGAGAAGTTGTTCGGATTAATATCAGCAGCGGAATTCCACTCTCGGACATCACAGCAGAACTCTAAGTTCCACCGTCACCACCTTGATGTCCCAAAGTCTACAACTGTGCGTTTCAAGCGTAATTTCCTACCGCGCACAACTTCGATGTGGAAACAGGTGCCACTCCCATATTGAAGGACGGAAACTCGCTGGCATAACCTCAGGTCATGCGGATATCTATGGGTGGCGGTAGTTACCTATTACATTCTAGTTTGCCCCTTATACTATAAAAATGATCGCAGGGAGCCCGAGGGAATGCTAAGTAAATAGGAGAAATTGTAAATATTTCTAGTTTCCTTCCCCAATCTAATTGGAGACAGTACGGGATTGCAATGACTTAAACAGTGAAAAAGAGACGGCAGCCAGGTGAAGCGCGGCTGCTCTGCACCACGGAGACACAAATGCCTAAACATATTGATTACACGTTATAGCTAATTATCAACTGGTTATTGCGTTACATCGAGAGTGCACATCTAATAGCTAAATGGATGTGTTGCGCTCGTTTACTCCGTGGTGCCATGAAAAGGTAACACATCACCGAGAGGTACCTCCCAGTAGCTCCGGCTTCATTTCATTGAAATGTCTATCATGTAATCTGAACAAAGAATAGAAATATTTCATTCATCGGCATTACATATTGAGCAAGGTTATATAAGCAATCGCAGAAAGGAATGTTTGTACAATTAGTAGCACCTAGTTTTCTAGTGCCGCAGATCCAACTTGCAGTCGGAAAAACACTTGCAAAACTATTAATCATGTGATCACGTCTAATGTATTACTTTTCTCTATTTTGTATGTTAATTTAATGCTTCTAAATAATACGTGTGTATGTATAGTAACGAATTTAGCTGAACTTTTGAAAGAATTGTGCGAATGTATTTTGGAGACGGAAAATTAGACGAAGCTAATATTTTAATATAATATGCATAACATGCGTTGACTTACAAAAATACAGGATACACAATTTCAATTTTCCCACTGAACTGTCATTCTAAAGTATTCGTGATTGTACACGTGAACCGGCGACCGGCTGGCTCAGCTGGTAACCTGGCGTTAGTCCGCGTGTTACGGCAGAGGTCGCGAGTTCGAATCCCGCCTAGGTCGCGGATGTTTATATATGTATTATATGTGTTTCTATAATAAAAATCTTAAATATATAAGATTTCTTAAATATATAAAGAATATTATATATATTTCCGTTGACTTAGTACCTGTAACACAAGTCCTTACGGTACTTAGTATTATTATATTATTATTAAATTAAACATATTATTATTATTATAAACCTTGTGCGCAAGTATTTAAGTCGTTTGTACGAAGCATATTCTATTTGAAAGAAGTGTCAAATTTAATTACTTTAAGTTTTCACAATGTGCATAATTTGACACGTGCACACTTTTTATACGGACGATTTGAGACCATGGTTGTATATCTTGGTATTTTGGTAAACCAATGATTTGAGGTTATTATTTTAAGTAAATAAAATGATACACACACACACACACACACACACACACACACATTGCCTAAGTTCACGCAATACACGCTGTGATAATGTCAAACAAATTGCGACATTTGGCTTTTGTTCACAAAAAGATTTAATTTTTAACACGCTAAAAACTGTATTCGAAATCGGATGATTTTTCAATTACTACGATTGAATTTTGATTTCTGGTCAACACTACTTATAGTAGATATAATTAGTATATGGACTATACCTGAAGACACAAAAGTTTTCGCTAATCCGAAGAGCGGTTGAGGCGGGAGCAACAGCGCCGCCAACAAGTAATAGGTCCATTCGAAAAAAAAAATCTGCTTCCTGTCGGGAAGACGATGTGGTCCTGTGCAGTACATCTTACCCTACATTGAGAAAGTCCTATTCCTGCAGGAGGTCGATAAAGGACGATGATGACAAATTTGTTTGAGTATGACGCCCGGAAATTTTCTTTGTGCAATCGTTACTAAATTGACATTTTACAAATACAGGTGCGGCCAAATGATCCCAGGTTTTCACTTATCAGCCTAAACATTATCAAGGCATTATCATTTAACCCAATTACCTATAAATTATTAGTACTAAGAGTTTATCGTTGCCTTATCTATAGATTTAACTTCATTTGGAATCAGGCCGGCAGGCGGCTTATCGAGTGCTTCTATGAAAAATACATTCAAATATTACGAAAGGAAGGAAATAGCTGGAAAGAATGCAAAACAAAAATCAACACCAATCCCTTTAGTTTGAAACTGAAGCTATCTCTTTAATTTGGTACGATTTGTAATAACCTGGAGGCACATTGGGGTGGGTAAATAATACTATAAAACCACAGAAATTGGCGCTCTATAACATATCGGAGGGGAGGTAAAAAAGAGTAGGTCGGACACATAGTTAGGCTCACAGATGCAACATTTTCCAACTAACCACATCGTGCTCGCGAGACTGAGAGCCACAGGATCGAAGGGTTGAGAAAGTAAAATAATTGCTGGAAATAATTGGAGCACAAAAGAGAAACACAGAAACTGTTGGAGGAGTCCATTTCCCGCCACGATAAGAAAGTTAAGGATAAAAAAATAAAAGTACATTCTTGTCTAAAGGTGGACAACGCATGCATATCCTCCGGTTAGTGAGTGTGTCAATGTTTGTGGGTGAATAGTCCCTTTACCAAGAAGGCTCTGATATGCTTACAAATACAAGCATTTAGTATAACAACTAATTCTTTTTTTGAAATATAACAGGGTTGTTTGTTGTTTATTGTTTAATTTCACATATTGGATCTGTATAAAGATCAGTTATGCTTGTCTTAGCGGCTAAGTTTAAATCGAGGGCTCGCGACGCGCCCATGTCACAGAAGGTACCCACAAAAGCTCTGATGGGTTCCTCATTCCTTTGGTGGTGATCATTACTTCACGAAGATACCTAAATTTAGAGTAATTTACTTCATTAAATTTAGAGTAATTTACTTCATTAAATTTAGAGTAATTTACTTCATTAAATTTAGAGTAATTTACTCCACTAAATTTAGAGTAATTTACTTCATTAAATTTAGAGTAATTCACTTCATAAAATTTTTGTCCTTTATATTATTTATATATATAACAGGTTTTTGATATGCGTTTCTCTTTAACGATAGCTTTAAATTTATTAATCGACAAATCTGTTATATTACTGGAAATTTTATTATAATAACGTATACTATTACCGTTCCGTATATACCGTAAATAAATTATTGACCCTTGAGGGGACAGAGCGAGTTTATTCTTATTTCTAGTATTGATATTATGGAGATCACATTTCTTGTTGATTTTTTCTATATTTTTATGTATGCCATGCAGTGTCACAATTTTTGCAGTTTTAAATTTATCGCCATTGCACTCATACTATATATTGCACGAACAGCTCTTTTCTGTAGAACAAAAATTAAATCAATATCAGCAGCATTATCCCATAATGGAATTCTACATGACATAACGCTTTGAAAGTAATTAAAATAAAGTAATCTAGACTTGTCAACGTCTGTGGAATTTCTTTAACTGCGAATGCTGCAGATTGAAGTATGTTCGATGAGCTATCTATGAGGCTCCCCCTAACTATGGGGCCCTCCCTTGTAATTTAGCATCTAAAGTTATTCCTAAAAATACCGTAGTATTTTCTAGCTTTATTTCTTCATTATTAAAACGTAGAGTAGTATTATTAGGTTTAACATTTGGCAAAATGAAACAGCGATAAAATCCGTAAAGGTAGTTTTATTGTAATGACTGACATTCGACATCAAAATGAACTTAATACATTTCGTGTTTTTTTTTGCATTTAATAATAAATTATTGGCATTAAACGATTCTACTATTCTAGGGAGAGCATTGTTAAGATCTTCAATGGCATGTTGACGCCTGTTTGTTTTGAAAATAATTAATGTGTCATCTGCAAACAATACTGTCCCATGCTTATCATTATCACAAGATAAGGTAAGGCATTGATACATACAAAGATCCCGGAGATCGTTTTCCATTCACATCTACCCTTTGTATTCTACCATTTAAATAATATATAATACTTCCGTAGTGATGTAGCTTCCCGGCCAATGTTTCATGCTGCATGCATGGTAAATGAGCAGTCGGTGATGGCTACCAACTTCCGAGCCGATCTGGCTACCATGCTGCAATAGCAGTGACCTTTACACAAACCTCATATAAATGTGCTATGTCTTACACTAAAGACCTGCAATTAGCGTATTATAAATTGTTCGCGTCACCATTCTCGAAATAATTTAATCGTTTGTTGATTATGCGTTAATCGAGCGATTCACGCATAATCAACAACCTAGTCACCTACTTACGGAGCTGTAATCTGCTCTGAAACGTCCATTTCCTTCGTGAGAGATGGCTACATAGTTCTTTCTTGCTTTAATATTATTCGAAAAAGTGGCGGGATTTACGAAACGTGTGTATCGGATGTCTGTGGGCGTCGATCATTTGTCATGATGACGTGACTGCTCGTTTGCTATTCCCTTCTTCGTTTTTCAGTTGACAGATACTGGAAGTCAAATTAAATTAATGTCAAACACTACTTAGAACAATTTGGTGAAATTTGGATAAGAAATTGGAATTTTCCTGTAAAACCAAATAAATAATCATTTCCAAATCACTTTTTCACAAGTCACATGAAAAGCAAGAAGAGACACAAAAATACATACACTTACAATGTTATGCTCACGCGCATAGCGGCCTAAAAATAGATCGTTCATGTTGAATATCCCATTGTAACTTTAACATGACATACATTTGGAGTCGGTTTAAAAGGACAGCAGAGAGGAGAGAAGGCGGGCAGAAGTGGGCAGAGGTGGGCAGACGCGGTCAGAGGCGTGATGGCCCCTGCGCTGCGCTCTGGTGTGAGTCATGGCCCCAGCGCGAAATAAATAGTTTAGTAGTTTAATTGTAAGCTGTACGCAAAATTAAACTGACAATATTTTTTACTGTAGTAGTGCTGGTAATGTACACGCATATTTGAAATAATAATAATGGCTTCCGCACTTGTTCACACATGCGTGCGCGGGAGAGACCGAGCAGGCGGCGCTCAGCAGCGACACATGCCCGTGGTATATCACACCATAATTCTTCAGTTCCGCGGCTCCACGCGTATCTATTTTATGTTATAGCAGGCTATAACGGCCAATCAACAGTGACGTAAGAATAATTTGGACAATTCTCCCAGCCCCACCGCCTCTCTACACCCAAGATATGTGATCATACTTATTATTCCTAAGTAAGAGTCCATTTTGGATTCCAAACAATTTGTTTTGTGGATTTCAAATAAAATGTTACGTCTCGGTTGTTACTTCGAGTAACAGAGAATAATGTTGGTAAGAAACATATTGTGTAAACGCCTACCACTGGCTGAAGTTTCGATCAGTTAGACGTCAGCAACAGATAACCCTCCGCGATGGAGCACTCCGGTGATAACATATCATTGTACGGCGCCAAAAAGTCCCACATTCACATTTGACTCTTCACCACTAGACCACGTCTCTGGCGACTCGCACTCGGCACGTTTCGGCTACTGTATCGAGTAAGTGGCGCCTTACGACTTTGCGCGCTAGCTCACCTGTGGCGCGGCGTGCGAGGCCTCAATATTTCATGGCCTAAGGGTTATTTAATGTCATCGTTGTATGTCTATATTGTTCCTGTTTAAATAATAGATGTCATCTAGTTTCACTTATTGTTCAATTCATTTTTTATTGAAGAGCAGATGAACTGGCTACTTGATCAGGAGATTTCTTTAGCGTAGTGGGACAATTAAGTAGTGGTAGCCATTTGGTAACTATGAGCATCGGGCACATCCGCCCCCCCCCCCATGCGGACATCGGTTTCTTCATCTCACAAACTGCACGTAACCGTGTGAGCCTTACCAAGTTTGATTAGTTGAACACGGTCTCATAAGATAATGTTTGTAACCGATAAAGTGAAATGAAACGCGTGTCGAATTAGTAAGTTATTTTCCAATCATACCATATGTTGCCCTACTTGCGCGTGTGTATGACAAAAATAAAAAAATGAAAACCTTACCTTCTCTCTTAGGTACGTAAGAACTCCGATAATATAAGTAAATTAATTTTATATAGCTAATATTTCACTGAACTTATGTAAAACCGCCATCTTCTGAGATTATGTGCAATTAAAAGAAAACTCTCCGCACTGTTTCATACGGGCTAAACTCTAAAAATGTAGTGTTATATAAATATGAAAATGTAAAACCAGTCGCCAGATACACGTAGTCGTCCACAAATTCCCGATTCAAAAACGTAGCGGAAGAACCTTCTGAAACGTAAAATCGTTATAAATACAGAGAAATATTCCAGACGGCCCGCACTTCTTAATGATGCAGTAAATCAAATAGAAAAAAACACATGCGACAGGTCAGGAGTATATATGAACCTTAATTCCCCGTGGCGACAGCATTTCGTTGGTTTCCGAAGTCGATGTGGGCGAGACTAGCTTGCCAACTAGGCCATATCGTCTCCACTCCTCCGTACTGCGCCGCAAAAACCACACATCTCGTTATACACCTCCGCTTTTGTATAAAATTTATGTTTATAAGTGTTTTAAAAAGTCAATGTATTGTGCTGTTTTTAGCTTGAGTGATTCATTCACACTATTCAACATCAAGCTTCGCTATATTTAGTGGTGGCCATTGTTTTGTCTGTCAGTAATTACGCAATGAACGTAACATATTTCCTTCAGTATGTGTAGGAACGTTTAAATACACGTTTCGAAATTAATTTTTTTGTCCTCCTAGGTGAAACACGAGCAGTTGAGCCACACTCAACTACTGTTGCTCAGTTGGGTACAGATGTGTCCGCAAACACTTGAACAATGCTCACATATGTAGCCGCTTCAAACGTGACATTGTAGCTATCGCTACACGCATGTACTATATATCATCGAAAGACGTACTCAATACGCGTAACTCCGGTCTTAGCGTTGTGGTATATATCAATCAATCAATCAAATTAATCAATTAAATTGTAGTACATACATAAAGATCTTAATATAACAATTGTTCTTACCTCCTACCATTAAGATGATGTACAATAATTTATTATTTAATTTCCCTGTATATATAAATATAATACTAGGAATGCTCAATTACGTTAGTATATTAGAATCCTAGATTTCATTAAATATAATTATTATTAGGTAAGTTAAGTTAGGTATTAGGTAAGTTCTTATCGTTTAAATATTCATCAAGTCCATAGAGACGTGTTATTAAAAGATTAAAAAAATAATTTTTGAATTGATTTATTGAATTATGTACTTTTGATTTTATCTGGTAAATGATTATATATTTTAATTGCCATACAATAAACATTTAGGCTGAATACTAATCTGCTTTGTACAGGTACATATAAATTCTTTTCTACGTCTATTAGACCTATCGGCGTGTTCCTTCTTTTCAAAAAGATTTATATTGTTTTTTACGAAAACACACATTTCATAAATGTATTAACTAGGAAAAGGTAGAATATTATGCTTTTTAAATAATGGTTTGCAACTATCAATAAAATGAATATCAAAGACTGCTCTTAAACATTTCTTTTGGATTGTAAATACTTTACTGTAGTGAGTCGAGTAACCCCATAGAATTAAGCCATATCTTACTAATGGTTGGACGTACCCATGATGTGCTAACAGGGATGATTGTTTGTTACTCAGTAATCTTAGTCTATTAAGGACAAACACAAATCGATCAAATTTTTTACATACGTTTTCTATATGCGACTTCCAGTCACAATACTTGTCTACTATTATACCTAAGAATGTAACGTCATCTACAAAATTAATTTTCTTGTTATTTATGTCAATATTTAAATTTAATTATTTTCTGTTATATGCTTGAAATTGAATTATTTTTGTTTTATCAATATTAATATTTAAGTTATTTGTTTTTAACCATGTATTTGTCACACACACTAATGTATCTTTAATTTCTTTCTCAAATATTTCTATGTTCTTGTTATTTAATTCATCATTAATTATTAGTGTTATGTCATTCGCGAAAGGTATAATGTCATGTTTGATAGTTTTGTGGAGATCATTTATGTATAATAAGAATAATAGAGGGCCAAGTATGCTCCCCTGTGGAATACCATATCTATTTATAACATATGATGATCTATATATTTTCATATGTTGATTAGCTGGGTTCAATTTTTTTATTTCTACCGATTGTTGTCTTCCACTAAGGTAGGTTTTAGTCCAAGATTAATGCATTACCTCGTATGCCATATTTGGTTAAGTTATCTATTAGCCTTATATGAGATATATTAAGATATATTTAGATATATCAAGGAATATTGACACTAATCGTGTAACCTTACTTAGATTTTCAGTATTTTTTTTTTGTTACATTGAAACAAGCAAGATTGTTGGAGCAATTTTTTCTAACCCCATATTGTTGTGGAATTAATAGTCCATGTTTGTTTGCGAAGTTATTAATTCGGTTATGCATGATAGTCTCGAAAATTTTGGCTATAATCGGAATCAATGTCATTGACTTATAGTTGTTGAGGTCACTCATGTCACCTCTTTTATAGAGCAGTTTAACTATACAATTTTTTAGTCTGGAGGGAAAATATCCATCAGTAAAGGATTGGTTTATAATATGGCTCAGTGGTAAAGGTAAAGGTAGGGCACATTTTTTAAGTATTTTGGTAATTATATCATCATACCCGGCTGCTATGATATTGACTATATAGACTTCAGCCTTCCTCGATAAATGGAATACACACAAAAATATTTTTTTTAATTCGGGCCAGCAGTCAGCTCAGAGGTCAGCACCTTCAAAGAAACAAAGTGTTCAGCTTTATATTTAGTTCCCCAGTAATATCGGCTCTATCACGACTCTATCAGGAGCAATACTAAAAACTGGAACTATTAGGAAACAGAGGGAATCCACGTAAATGGTTAACCAGCTACTCAGCCGACAGACTACGATGTGTAGAGTGGACATATATGAATGGACATAAAAGCTCTCGACACATACAGAATTTCAGCGGCAAAACGCCTGTGGCGTGCGTCAAGGCGGTGTACTTGGAACTCTTTTGTTTTTAATATTTATAAACTGGTGGTAATTAAGTCAAATTTAGAAACAGACATACACATACAGTTAGAAATAAATAAAGCCCTGCTATCCATTGGTCACTGGGTGAGTAAAAATAATTTAAATTTGAATATAAATAAGACAAAAGTAATGCAGTATAGTGCCAATCGCTGCGACCATAACATAATTGTTTCTTTTGACAGCAAGAAATTAGGTATTGTTGATGAGGCGAAATTCTAGGTATTATTATTGACAACCAATGTAAATGGAAAGCCCATGTCGATCAACTAAGTACTAATGTATGTAAGTAAGGTTTGTGTACGTATTGCATAAATTACCACTTACCACGAACAGAAATACAGCTAAATTGGCATATCGTAGCGATGTTTCATCACTCTTACGATATGGTATTGTTATTTGGAGAAACTCTGTTGACACCCATAGAGCCTTCACAGCCCAAAAAAAATGTATGCGAGCTATAAATCATTTAAGTATAAGAGACAGTTGTATATGCCTCCTCAAATATTGCAAGTCTGGAAAAACGCAATCTGTATGGCCATAAAATTTACAATCACATGCCATCATCTGGTAAAAAATTAAAATATATTCCTGACATTTAAAAATAAAATCTTTGAAGTTTTATTAGATAAGTGCTTTTACTCAACAAATGAATATTTATTAGAAAAATATTTATGACTTTTTGTACATGTAATTTAGAATATATTGTGATTGTTGTTTTTTTAATGGATTGGTACATTTTGCTCATTTTTAACTATTATAAATTGACATTTAAAAAATATTTACTTGACCTAATATACTTGATAAGCTTTTATTCTACAATTATTCCTGTTCTACTTATCACTCAGATTTGACTACTGTGTGATAAGCCCTGTGACACAGTATGTACGTGTTAATCTATAATTATCTGTATTCACTCATTACGCTCTAATTCGAATTAAAATTGTATGGTAATTGGTAACAATTTAATTTTGCACGCCATCTAACGGGCAGATTGTGTACTGAAACTGTTCTATTGTAACAGCTCTCGACTTGTAACTTTCTTGCAAATAAAGAAATATAAAAAACAAAATGAATTTAAAGGATATAGCAAAACAAAAATAGGAAATCGATTTATGTATGTATGTATGTGTGTATATATATATATATATATATATATATGTATGTGTGTGTGTGTGTGTGTGTGT
>JAFELO010001008.1:24572-54337 GCA_017140195.1 Eumaeus atala | reverse complement strand
GTGTGTGTGTGTGTGTGTGTGTGTTTGCTTCTTTGTGCGTGTGTGTGTGTCATTTAAATATTTATTCTTCTGTTTCTTCATACTGAGGTCTTGTCATAGGGTATGTATAGTGTATGTTGTTTATTTTATTACAAAGGTATGATGATTGATATGAGCATTGATGGGGAGGGAAAGATCTTGGCATCTCTTCGTTTAGTTTTTGTACTATAGGTCAGTGTCCTGTGTGTCCTGGCGGCTCTGTGTGTACATTTGACAGGGAATAAGAGTTTTGTACGAGTTATGTTTGAAAATTGAGTAGCGCGGCTTTTTGTTAAACATTACTTTTAATAGTGATTACTGCGCTCTTTCTAGATAAATCAGTTGTGTCTTTGCTGCTCCTGTCCATGCGGGCATACAAATAGGACCGATTGAACAAGTGTCTAGTAAGTGTAAATTAAAGTTTCTTGTTTGGCAACATCTCTTAGTTTTCTAAAAACCCATATGAGTTTTCTGCTGCGATCGCGGACGCTCTGTAGGTGCTTGGTCCATCTAGGATGAGGTGCATGTCTGCTTCTAGATGAGGTACATGTCTGCTACTAGATGAGGTACATGTCTGCTACTAGATGAGGTACATGTCTGCTACTAGATGAGGTGTATGTCTGCTACTAGATGAGGTACATGTCTGCTACTAGATGAGGTACATGTCTGCTGCTAGATGAGGTACATATCTGCTACTAGATGAGGTACATGTCTGCTACTAGATGAGGTACATGTCTGCTACTAGATGAGGTACATATCTGCTACTAGATGAGGTACATGTCGGCTACTGGATGAGGTACATGTCTGTTACTAGATGAGGTACATGTCTGCTACTAGATGAGGTACTTGTCTGCTACTAGATATTTTACGTGATTGGTCCGATCAATTTCAACAGACGTAGAAGTTGGCTGCGGCTGCGGGTATTTACACATGTGGGCTCCTAATTTGAATTTAACGTAACGCTGTGTAATGTAATGTCGAATTATTGCACACGAAAACATTAATACCTACTTGTGGTCGACTCCTACAAAATGAGTTCATCCTTCTGTTGGTACAGAACTCTAGCTGTGCAAGTGCCACTCGTACTTTACCGGTTCTTCAGTTTCAAGCTGTAATTCAAATCACATATTGGGGCCTGAAACGGTTTGGAGTTAATAAACAATCGAACCTGTATGTCAAGGCGATCAAAAGATACGGGTTATGGGTTTATGCATATTTATACATAAGGTTTATTATATGTTATATTTAGAAAAATAGATAAGTAATATTATAGAGCGTGCGCCTCAAAACCGTCCACAAAAAGATGTGCAACTGTCGAATTATGCATTTTGTCAAAACAACTCAAACTAATGCGTGGAAGGTTGATTTTTCAAGAAAATATGTTCAATGTTTGTACATCTTTTAGACAGAATCTGCATTGCAAAAATGACTTAAATGTATGTGATGTCTGATAGGTTTTCATATTTCTTTCCAGTAGGTACAAGGGGGCAGAGAGAGAAGAGCCTTTTTATGACGTTGAATATTGTTACGGAGATGTGTTGTCCTCCTACTTTTCTCCCTTTCGGACACCGGACACTCATAATGCACGAAATGCGAGAGCGTAGCTGTGAAGTCTGCGATATCATGTCAGCGAGAGATGCCCCCTCAACCGTGCCGTGGCAGTTCAACTGTAGTTCAGCACGGAACTACCTCTTACTATATTAATTCATAATTGATTAATTTTGCTGTAGTTGAAGCTAGACGTCGGTTCAACAGGAACTCGCGCAAAGCCGGGACGGGTTGCTAGTGTATAAATATTATAGGTCCTAAAACTTATTGCCTAGAACCAATTACGGCAACGGAAATATGTTCTGCGCACGCGAACCAGACGAGACGTTCGCTAAAGGGCGCGGATACAATATGGCGGTATCGCGTGCTCTGCGGCGCACGTCACCCGGGACGTGGACACAACCGGCCAAGTGCGAGTACGCGCCGCGCGCCGAGGGTCCCGTGCGCATTGTACGCACTTGACAACAACACAACAAGAACAACGTTCACGTCGGCTAACGGAGTGGGAGGTGAAACCGAGTGCCTCATGTCACGATCCTTATAGATTTTTCTCCAAGTTAAGAGTAAATTGTAAAAGTTGACAAAGTTACATTTGGCGTAGGCACGTATTCTGAATGAAACACTGTGATTTTCTATGTAATATGAGCTGTGTATTTTCGAATTTCCTGGAGTTTATGATGCCCTTTATCTGTTTCCTACCATCTCACAACTTATCAAATATCATGTTTCTAGAAGGCGGTCAACCAGAATACCGTGCAGGTTTTCTTGCCGGAATTCCAAACAGACGGACTACAAAATTATCCTAAAAGTGTTCCGTTTATTTTTCTTTTGAGGTGTGGAACCCCATAAACGAGACTTTTTAAAAACTATTTTAATGAATTATATATATTTTATTGCATAACGGGCAAACAACCAGTAATTAGGCCAATGCCCAGAGACATTAACACAACCAGAAAATTGACTCTATCCTTCTGTTGCGCCGAAAAAAATATTAACGTTATGTAATTACAAAAAAGTGAAGCATCCCTAGGTAAGACGCAATCGTGATTGATGTTAGCTTCTTACTAAATATCTTTGGACACCCATGGATATCCGAATTTTATTATGCAGACATGTCGCCCTCATTCTTCCTCCCATCCAATTCAGCAGCAGATTTTCACAAACGGCACGAAATTGGACAGCATAGCTGTCTCTGACTGTGAGCGACAATACCAGCCGTGGCACCTGTCGCGCCGGCAGATTAGGCTGCAATGCGGCACGACACTACCTGTCTCTTAAAATATTTGTGACATATTTTGCTAAATGCATTTAATGTTATCAATACAAGATAAGATCTAGATTAAATGAAACAGCGCCGCGGGGGTATCTGCGGGGCGATGCTAGTTATATCAAAATTTACTGCCGTGAGTATTGTACTTATTGATGTAACTTTTTAGTGTATTTTATGAACAATCGCCATTACTGATATATGTAGTAATTGTGTTACAAACGAACGCGATCAATTTAAGGTGTGGTGTTGTAAAAGTATGCCATGGATAAAGAAAAATACACAGATTTCATTAGACATAATTAGTTCATACTTAATTAAATGTATGTATTTTTCTTTCCTTAACATATTTAAAGTTTTATAATATCTTGGGCTCTTGGGCAGTTCTTTGTACAGATGGCGCTCTTTGGAAATGAACAACAGAAATAGCATTCTATTTCTAAAAAAATGGCACACCTCGCATTATTTTTAAAATGTCAGTGTATTATTAATACGCATACGCATTGTTGTATAACTTGGAAGGAAGAAGTAATTTGATCTCCTAATTCAAGATCCATTAATGGACTTCAATGATCAAACTGTCTTGTGTAGTATATTTCCCTTATTTAAATGATCAAAACTGTCTTGTGTAGTATATTTCCTTTATTTCAATGATCAATACTGTCTTGTGTAGTATATTTCCCTTATTTCAATGATCAATGCTGTCTTGTGTAGTATATTTCCCTTATTTCAATGATCAATACTGTCTTGTGTAGTATATTTCCCTTACTTAAATGATCAATACTGTCTTGTGTAGTATATTTCCCTTATTTCAATGATCAATACTGTCTTGTGTAATATATTTCCCTTACTTAAATGATCAAAACTGTCTTGTGTAGTATATTTCCCTTATTTCAATGATCAACACTGTCTTGTGTAGTATATTTCCGTTATTTCAATGATCAATACTGTCTTGTGTAGTATATTTCTCTTATTTCTTTAGTGGTACTAGGACATACCAACCCTCCACACGATCTTGGATCGTTGCCCGCACTGGAAGTCATGCGGGCGGCTCATCTGTGAGACTTACATGCATCGCCGTGGATGTTTAAGAGCGTCAGACATACAGACTCCGACCGCTCGTTTGCTCCCTTACACTATAAAATGTTCAATGCTGATATAGTAGCGACTCCACTCCAGGTAACGGCAGTTTGTTGACTCCGGCCGGAAGCACGACTTGCGGCGGCGCATACGAGCTGCGCAGACGCAGGCCAGACAACGCTAGCGCCATTTTTAAATTACGCCACTTCCTGTTCTATAGGGCTGCCAACGTTTCAGGCCGAAATTGGACTTTGGGGGGGTTACGGGGTCGCCCACATCTGTAAGAAGGTTCCTTAGAGAACTGGCTAACCATCGAGATGCCTAAATATACTTGTAAGGGAACGCAATCAAAAGATGGCACTCGTAAATGTTTTTTTTGGACCTGAATTCATTCGAATACTATGAGTGCTCGACTGGTGACCGCCCCCCCCCCCACAGATAGGATTCCGATATGAAAGTGTTTGAAACAGCTAATCTAACTATTATTGTCTTTGCCAGAGGGACAGAGGATCCTCCCCCCCGACTCTGACGTCTGGGGCGGCTGGCACGCGGGAACTAAAATGGCTTCGGCGCTGACATAAACGTTTGGCTCATGGAGAGGATCACGACCGGCGGTCTTTGGCTCGTAGATGCGTCACCGCGCGTCACCGTCGTAATACACTACGTTACAGTTCACAAGTCTGTGGGCGGACACGCGTGCGCTCCCTACAATCTTCCTCAGTCCTGTCCTCTTAGTGCTTGCTTGTTACAAATGTTATGTATATTACGTTACCTGTTGGCGAAAGGATGGATACTGAAACGTCACCTCGTGATGGCATATCAACTTGAGAGTATTACGTGCTGTGCCCATTGTCGCTTTACAGCCGAATCGAGCCGGCACCGCTTGTGAGAGGTGGGCCCACTGGGGGGTACCGCTTCACTTCCTGTGGTACACGAGGCCAATGTCTGTGCGGGGGTGCGACATGGACAAAGATGTTTTAGTCAGGTAACGACATTGTTCATACGTGGCGTTCATATGCATCTATAATGTCACGGCTGACGAGGCTTGTGATGACGCCTACCTCTGTAATGTCTGGCCCCAGAAACGGAAGAGTGGATTTTCGAGAGGACGATTAAATAATGTATAGGGAGACAAGAATTGCTCGTTGAGGTACGTAGCCCAAGAGCAAGGTCGGGGAAAAAGTAAGATATCTGGGAGGAGGTAGTAGGCGGGGGAGGATAGCCGCTTGTTAGCCCCCTTTATGCTATAAGAATGGGTAGTTTGTATATGAAGTGTCAACCCTACGGTACTGGTTTAAACATGTCATGACGTCACAGCGGAGACGCATACTCATCGCGGAGTCCAGCACGTACGGAACACGCCATCTCGCCATTCATCGAAACGCTTCGCCATTCACTTTGGTATGGCGAATAATACGAGGAATTTAGTTTTATTGGTACCAACGAGTCTGATGGCCAAACCTTATAAACATCCGCGTATAGGCTATGCAGGTCTGCTTGCTCCATCTCCATTCCTCCTCCACGTCAATATCCACCGGAAAATTGTAGCGGACACTTAGAGGCAATGTTATTCTGGCAGGCAGGCCCAATTCAATTGTACAAATCCTAGTCTAGGCTAGACTAGTACCTCCTACAGAGTGTATACCAGTCATAAACACAAGTACCTAATGGAGCATAAGAGTAAGCTTATGCCCCTGATTGTATATTCTGGGCACGGCAAACGAGGCTACTGTCGGTCGTAGCTCGTAGCGGAGGGCGGGTGTAGCCGGGAATAAATACTGGATTATAAGATTATTTATTGTGCCAATTCGTCTTCAATGCTCTTTACATTGCAGACGAATTGGGCTGGCACCTCTAGCTCATATGATACCGCAGTCAGAGAAAAGCAGTCAGTTATGTTTTTCTCTGTCTCTCAGTCGTAATCTTCATTACTGAAGGTCGTGTCCAACCTGGAAAGCCTTTACGGAGACATTGACGAGTCGCCTCTACTCGGATCTATCTTCAGCGTGAGGCACTGTGAGTCCCGTTATGGTATTAATTTGGTCAGACCAGCAGGTTGGTGTTCGCTCCGTGGTCTGTTCCCCTCTGTGTTGTCTAACACAACCAGGAACTTCCTCAAGGTTGTCTGGTTGTCTTCTGGCAACGTGGCCAAAATAGCCGAGTACTCGTTTGTGACTGATCGCAGACAGCTTGGTACTAATCTTCAGCTGGTCGAGAATGGATCTGTATGTCCATGGTATGGACAACATTCTTCTCCAAGCTTTTGTGGGATATAAATTATCGGTGGCCCATTGGATGTGGAGGAGGGAAGGCGTGCACTGTATAACCATTATGTGGCGGTCTATAGACAGGAGGGGGTGGTCAATAAATGGTGACTGATCGTTTGCTAACAAAAAAAGTATATCGAACTTTGTAAAAGGTTATGTCAGGCTGCTGCCCTAGGCACAACTGTGACAGCTAAATCTATCACCGACTCAAGCGTAGCTTTAGTGAGAGCAAACTCAGCGGCTCCTGTCGATCTGTGTATTCTAATAATTTAAAACTGAAGAGTCTGTTTGTATGAACGCGCAAATCCCAGGAACTACTGGCCCGAATTTAAAAAATATTTTTGTACTAAATAGTCTGTTTGTGGAGGAAAGCTTTAGGCTATATACTATGACGTAACGACTAATAGGACCAGGGAGACGCGGGTGAAATGACGAGGTGGTGCTAGTACTTAATTACGATATTAAGTACTAGCACCACGCCGCGGTTGAGGCGATAATCTCCGGAACCACTAGTCTGATTTTAAAAATCCTTCTAGTGCCAGATAGCTAATTTATCTAGGAAGGCCATGGTATACGCCTTGTATCATCAGACTATATAGCGTATATATATACACTAAGGGAGTCGTATTCGGGTGACACCGCGGACGCTGGCTGCCAACCTTATGTACAAACACAATCGAATAACTTATACATGTACATAAAACGCGGAGCCGACGCCGCGTAACGCACGCCGCAGCTACCGGCCGGTCATTTGATTATCAGCATCTTAAAATGTCGTAACAATACCGCGGCAAACAGCTCTGTCACGGCGCGCCCGAAGGTTCCTTATCACACTGCGCCCGGCGACCACCTGTTTCTGTCCTGCCTTGTTCACTACTTGAGCCCTTCGGTACAGAATTTGCAGTTCACTGTCACGGTATATTGACTGGAGATAAATCTTCAGCTCCACGGAATTGCAGTGTACTAGCGATGCCCATAAGTAGCTGCACAGCCGTAAGTTATGCAGACGAGCTCCGTAGCCCCGACTCTTTAT
This sequence comes from Eumaeus atala, assembly GCA_017140195.1. NCBI lineage: Eukaryota > Metazoa > Arthropoda > Insecta > Lepidoptera > Lycaenidae > Eumaeus > Eumaeus atala. The sequence continues at coordinate 47,124 of JAFELO010001008.1, read as the reverse complement.
GTTTTTTTTTGTAATTGGTCAAAGAAATAGATTGTAATGACAATATTCTAAAAGTTATCGTATATTACCTATTATCTCAAGCTCTCAGTAAAGATAGATCTTTTGAAGTAGAAGAAAATTGTATATTCATCATCAATTGGATCGATCTCGGTGCAGTTACGGATGGTCTGGATCTGTCACTGACAGAAGCTCAGTCTTGGTGTTGGCGACAGGACAGTAAGAAGCCTATGTCTAGCAGCGACCACATAGGCGTATGGTGATGATGATATTCGGAGAGGATGCTATGGAGTATTGACAAAGTTATAGATTGTTTATCTTTTACAGATCTCTTTAAACATTCATTGTCTATGGTTCACCAGCTTCTGCGCACGAAATCCCTTGTAAATTTAAAACTAAGAGGCTAGTTAAAATACAATACGATCTGGTTTTTAGACCCCAGTAAACCGCACAAAACGCGACACCTTAGCTGTCACTGACTTACGCGAGATGTAGCATCCCGGACGTGGTGATGGCTGACACTGCCTCTATCTCTTTAGATATGCCACCTGCGCAGGACATATGATAATATGTGTGCAGACACAAGTGCACTCTCCTTTCGCTCATTCTCTTGTTCCAGCGGAACTGCAGTTCGACACGGCCGAGGACAAGCCAGTCGACGTCATAACATGCTCTTTTTTCGAGGCACGGGGTCAACTTCTTAACCTAACATAACTCCGGCCAGTTACTAGAATTTGAAAAATCCTACCAGCACTTTTTGCATGGTCCAACACGTGACCCGAACCTGGCGGCTCAGACCTGTTGTTACACACGCTTACCACTACACTACGAGGCGGTCTGTAGCGAAGCGCGTGTAACAAGATACGCGCGTGCTGGGGCCATCGTGTGAAACACACGTGAATGCCTGCGTTAACAGCTCGCGTAAACATGAGTTACCTCCGGAGTGAAGCCGAGCTGTGCGGCCTCGAGGCGCGGCTGTTACAACAACATGACAACACCGCTGAAAACTGAACTGTAACACGTAGTGTCACGCTGCATTGCTGCCCAACTCGGCCGGCAGAAGGGAATGTCGCTTACATAATACCACCGCCAAGTGTGCAATGCGATTGTGAAGTATGTGAGTTTTCAAATTGTTCGGTGGCTCATTGGTGGGGGAAGCGAAAGAGAGCAACTCATATTCATAGTAATTATGTGCGTGTCTATGGCCACCTGCAGCTATTACAAGGTTAGGGTAGTTTACAAACGTTATTAAAGTGTCAACTACCTATTCGAAACTTAACTCTTCCAAACCATATAAATGCTTGCTGTGACTTATTCCAGCGGAACCTGCGTGTGAAATATGTAGCTTATTTCTCCGTTCAATTACTAATTGGCTAACCAGGACTTCTTTATATATGAGAGGGGGATAGCGAGTAAGCATTAGGTGACTGCCGCCCAGTCAGACTTACACACGCGGATCCACAAGCGGAATGCAGAACGGAACGGAAGTAACCTTTTTTTGTTGACGCGGGGAAACGCATTTAAGCGCCTTCACTGTGTCGGGCTCGCGGCACATTATAGTGCCGAATACCTACAAGAACTGGCGCGAGTGCCATCAGCGCCACCTTTGGTGAGGTGCCCCGGAACTACAAAACATCAGGGTACCTCGACGGCTAGTCAGCCCCCTAAGGGACCAACTCCACCTCCACAGTTGGGTTTGTCCCGCACTATAGGACAACCCCACCAACTTTGGAACAGTACAATGTGGTGAGGTTCCCATCTTCGACCCTTGCGCAAAAGCGCCGCCACCTCTTGTTCTTTTGTCCCCTCTTCATATAAGAGGGGAACAAAGAACGGCTGCACCTCCTCCTCGTCAGTACCTCATCTTGAGAGAGAGGTGTATAAAGAGCAGCGCCCTCGGTTTCAATTGGCTTCACCCAAAGTGTTCTCGATTCACCCCAGGCTACTGAGCCCCACTGGCACTACAAGGCTTGAAACATGTTGGAACGGAACCAACCTCTAGATCGTACACTGTTTACTCCCTCACTAGGAGAGATCATCATGATGTAGCTGAGACAGTGAAGTCTCTGCCCCCCCTCCAGCGACAGGCTAAAAGCTGGCTCCTCAGTTCCTAATACAAATGCTATACCTACGTCTTGGGACTTGTCCGCCTACGAAATCGACGTGCTGATTACGCAAGTGTCATTTCCTGCAAATTATCGAATAATCACGATTTCACAACGAAAGTGACACTTTCTAGCTTCCGAAACGCGAGACGGCGATCAGGGTGGCGGAATCACATTTAAACACCCTCGCAGTCCTAACTTTGACCCTAATGCGGCAACACGTCGCCGGCGGCGGGGGCCGTGGGAGAGCCGCATGGGAATCCGACAAAACGCATTGTTTCACTTAGATTGTGTGTCTGCACGAATGTATCCTACAAACATTACGATGAGAGTAAAATCCAATGAAAGAGAAAATTTACATTCATGATTTTATCTTTTTTGGTTTATCTTCTATCTCTTAAATTTTTTTCTTCGTTTTTAAATGTTTTATGTACATAAATTGTTAAATAAATAAATATAGTAAATATAAAAGGTGATACTATGATAATTTAATCAGAGAGTGCCACTGCTATTTGCCGAATCAGGCAATTCAGGGAATTGCCTTTCGTTTATGTAATACCCACGTGAAAGTAAGCGAACACATTGTCAATGGTTTAGAAGCATGTCTCCTTTTCACTGAGAATTTCACATGAGCCTCTTAGCAATGTGGGCACCTACTTTTGAACTGATGTATTTGGAGTGCGGTGGTGTTAGTAAAATCTGAAGGCAAGGCCGTGTTCCTAGACTTAGCCAAGTCGAAATCCCATTAGTTCTCCTGTTAATTTCCTCCGCTCGTGTTGCTACACTTTTATGAGCCCAACATTTTTTTCAGAGAATTCTGCAGAAAGTTGGCCAAATCCTACTCTTACATTTTCCATTTCAAAGAACAAACAAATGTTCTGTTTATAGAATAGATGCTGGCAGGTACACAAATAGACCAGTTGTAGTTTTTTTAAGTAAATTACAATTGTTTAGTTATAGTTATTCCAATCACTTCTCCCGCAGCAGTGATACGCGGTGGAATATCATTGCTGGAGTACTTATTTCTTACTTTGCGTGATCTCAGAGGAATGCTAGAGGATATAATTTCCTACTCATTGTTCTTACACAGTAAAAGTAACAAACTTTTACTTTAGTCAATTTTAACTTTCTAATTATTTTAAATGTATAAAACTTTTTTTTGTTGACGCGGGGAAACGCATTTACGCGTCTTCACCGACCCACGGGTGGTAATACTAACACCATCGCGAGTGCCATTAGAGCAGCCTTTGGTGGGGTGTCCCGTAACAACAAATCATCAGGGCACCTCGACGGCCTTTCGGTCCCCTAAGGGACTGACGCCTACTCCACAGCAGTTATACCCTGCACGACAGGACAACCCCGCCAAATTTGGGACAGTGCAATGTGATAAGGTTCCCATCCTCGCCTCTTGCCCTGTGCGCATACGCTTATACTATATATATATATTTATATATATATAGTATAAGCGTATGCTTATAGGCTGCGATACGTTTGCCACCTAATGCTATAAAATCAAATACATCTCTGCAGCGCCAGCCTCTCCTGGCCAATGTTGCACGGCATTTTTTATAGCGGTGTCATGCTCATAAATTGTGCAAATTGATTAAACAAAGCGTTCCTATTTGTTGTCAACCGCTTGTGTTATATTAATGAATCGACTCTGGGAGCTATAAGGTCGCATTTGACGTATGTTTGCCCATATGACTTAATCCCATTCGTGAAGCCAGGCTGTGCAAATAACAGATTTAATGTATTCAAATTATATAAAACATTTTTGACACATATTGTAGAGGGTAAACAGTAGGCGTGGAAGGCTGATGAGAAACACTAATGAGTGCAAGTTAAATGGGACCAAGTGTGGGCCCTCTTTTTATAAAACGGATTCACGGAGTTTAATCCTTAATAACACGGTATTCAAATTATATGTGGAATAAAACCTTCAAAATTTCACGCTCAGTGTAACGGTTTACATTTTATTCAGCATGCGACGCTTACGTCTCCTTGCACTTTAGAATCTTGTGCTTTCTTACGGAGTAAACTCAAGTCGCGTATCGGAGCTGACCCACAGTATTTTTTACTTTCCCTCCCGTCGTTCACCCTTAGAAGCTTACGTCTAAGGACTAAGTGTATAAGGGATTTTATAATTCTTAGCTAGTGACTTTCGTGTACACCTACGGATGCAATATGATATGTCGTTATGATCGAATCAAACCCCGCCAGTCAGGGGGGAGGAGGTCAGTCGGCCGGCCTCTTCTAACATGCCAAAACATGAACGAGCTCAATTATGCTAATCCATGTCATCGCATCATAAGCCCTGTCTCCCATTTTTCGGTCCCAAAAATAATCACTACAGGGTACACCCACAATCAACCCTTTGTATCTCTTCCCATTTTCGGAAAAAGAGGGGGATCTGTCTTCCTATCGTCTCCCTGAAAAAAGATACAAAAGTCTTCGCTAGTCCAATGAACTGTAGATGATATACATGAGACCAATAGTGTCGCTAACCAGTAGTGAGTCCTTCCGAAAAAAGAACGAAATGTGCTGTCTGCCGACTGTAGCGCATCATTACGGTGTTTCTCCTCTAGAACCGGCGTGAAGTGATCGCTATCATAACGCCTGTCAAGCAACTAGTGAGCCCTATGTGGTATTTTTTTTCACGTCTATTATCCCCGAAGAGGAAGGCAGAGGTGTGCTAGTACAACCACAGCTACACGATTAGCCAAGGTATTGAAGCCCATGATGGCAAGCCTATGGCCACTTCGGGCACATTCCAATCCCAGACAGTGTAATAGTTGTTCAGAATAATCTGAAAAACATTTAATAATAATAGTTACCCGACCTGGTGATCGAACCCAAACCCCCACGAGGCAAATGGTCTTAACAGACGACACACGCACCTTTACACCTATAAATTAACCCTAAAAATATTTCATTTATTTATTTGTAACAGTCTAATGTAATATTGTAACTTTTTTCTCACTGCTGGACATAAACTTCTTCCACTGAACGCCAAGACCACCGATCCTGCTACTCGCATCTATCCCGGACCGGCTACTGCACGGAGATCGTCTTCCCACCTGGCGAACGGTCGACCAACACTTCGTTTTCTTTAACGCGGCTTCCACTCCAGAACCTTACTGGCCCATCCGTCGCCTGTTCGTCTGAGTGTGTGACCAGCTCATTGCCACTTCAGCGAATCTATCCGTCGTTTGATATCGGATACTTTAGTTCCCTGCCTTATGACTTCGTCACGAATTCAGTAGAACAGAGAAACACCCAACAAAGCACGACGAATAGCCCGTTGAGATACCGCAAGCCTGCGGATCCATCCTAAATATTTCGGTCCTGCAGGTCATTACGGGGAGGACGCATTGATTGAAAACTTTCGTCTTCAAGCTATGCGGTATAGGCGACGCGACGAAGCTTCCGGAATGCTGCCTGCTACCGAAATGTGAAATATTGTAACATACTAATAATAATAAAGACACATTTTATAAGTAACCCTCACACTATATATGATATGACCCGAACCGATCTCATTGTGAATTCATCATCACCCATATATCATGGGGCTGCGATGAGGATGAAGCTGCGAAGTGCTCGCGTTGGGCTCCACTCACTCTGAGGTGACAGTGGTCGGCAGCGCAGTCTCGCGGAGTTCCTGTGCTGTACGGGAGTTGTCAAGAATCTCAGAGCTTCTCAGGGACGATTAGTTCGCGCGTAGCACCGCTGCCAGTATATATGGCCGCAGACGTCTCGGCAAATGCTTTTTAGACACTTACAGGCCACCACACACCAAATTACTTTTTCTATATGGCCACATAATAGTATAATCTCATGGATTTGCTGATCTTTATGAACGTCGTCTTGACATGAGGTCAATCGCCCCTTCGCCTCCAATGCCATAAACTCTTAACTAAAATGGTATAGTATTAAATGGTAGCTTAAACAAAGATATTTTCAGCGTTGTGCTGTTCGCGTGCAAACGTCACTGTTTATAAAAAGTGTTAAAAGTGCAACCCTGCGCCGGAACAGCCGCCCGCGCCGACGCACGCCGTCACAAGGTAACTTTGTGCAAACCTTGCGTCCACAATGTGGCTTAGGTAAACATTCATGTGAATAAGGGCCGTCTACATTATACATTATATCGTTTTAAAACTTGGAGTATTCTACCCACTAGTGTAATTGCTATGCCGCTCGATGCTTCTCCTCCCTGCTCTCCTCCATCGAAAGGCGGATCCGCACAGACGACACAGTGTCTGGCAGTATGTGGCGGTATGATAATATTATGTGAGCGAGAGGAAACCTCTCCGGTCGTGACGGGCCAATTGCGCTGCTGTGCATGCGGCACTGCCGCTTGTTAGTTGCGTCTATCTCTTAAACGCATTTCGATATCTGCTGCGTTTATTTACAATAGCAGTCAGTGCCTGAGTAGGCCAAAAGTCCGCACATAACCTTAGGCTGGTGCTCGTAAGGTCTCCCCCCCCCCCTGTAGCGATGGCGCACTAGCAACACAAGACGGCGGTTATGAAGTAGTGTAGGACGCGGAGGTTTGTGTACGCCCTTATGCGTTACAAGTCGCCATATTGGGCCGATGTCCGTCTGCTGTTCGCACGGGAGCGGGCGGGTTGCGTTCTTGTGTTCTTTTTAAACAGACGTACATACCCAAGGTGTAAATAACTTTACGACACAACCGCCCTGCCACTTTGAGTGCCTCATACTCATAATTGACTCATTTGTTTATGAGCAACACACAATAACTTGTGCATCGAAACTGTTTTTATACGACGTAGGAACATTTTGCAGCTGAAGCCCGCCGGCACGACCGGGCCACCTCTCGCCAGCGCGACACCGTCGTACAGTGACAGCAAGTGACACCAACAGTGGCGCATTGGAGATGAGAAAGGAGGACGATACACCCATATAACAGTAATGCGAACGTCTATGAGTCGGTCATCAGCATGCGCCGAATTAGTACACACAGAAGCGTCGGCAGCCACCAGCCAGCAGGCGACCCGCCGCTCGTTGGCGTCTACGTGCAGAGCCCATGAACAATGCGCCACATGCTCATGCCGGCCACGTGTGTCGGAGAATCGGAGGAAATCCGCCAGGCGGCTGTGAATACCTGATCGAGCGCGTCCACGCCCCGTCCACCCACATGCGTCACATACGCACGCTGCCCTCCGGCAGTGGCTGTTGTGTCGCTGACTGCCGGTGGTCTCGTTCACGCAACTCCAGGGTATGCTGTCGCCTTTCGGGCAGTCCTGTGATTCGTTGGGAGGATAGAGCGAAGGAGGACAAAACAGGTACATAGCCGTGCGGATGTCGATGGGTATCACCAAAACCGCCCACCTACTTGCCTGGTTGCTTACGTCTACTAAATAAAGAGCTTGATAAAAATTGAGATGGACTCGTGTACAAGCTGGTCGACTTTAAAAAGCTGACGAACGTTTGCGCCGGTACACAGTCATTTTGTATGTCGTACGAATTACATACATGCGTTTGTAAAGGGTTCATGGTTTCTTGTTTATTTATTTGCATTGTTTCCTCACTTCTTGTAATGAAACATGAACAATGACTCCAGGTCACTGTACAACTCAAAGTAGTAGTATATAATGTATACATGACAGACGTGCAGACAAACGGACAACAGAGCTATTATAGGTTAAGGGTTCTGTTCAATGTTTTGAGATACGGAACCATAAAAATGGGGTGGCGTATAGGATAGTAGTGAAACCTCAAGGATGATGGTACCGTGGTATGGCTAATTCGACTTCAAAAAATGTACAAACAGCACAACCTCATTCCGGTGCACTTGGTGGTGGTTCCCTGTGATTGCCACAGGCGACGAGTCGGTGCACGAAGTAAATAAATACATAAATTGATCGTCAAATTTGCCACACACAATATAAACTATAAAAAGGACACCATCACTGGGTAAATTAAGGACACAGAAATATATAAAATGATATGAAATTACTGTTATGTGACTGTTAAATAATTTAATTACTTTATTGTGAATTAATTATATTAATTAATAAATTGCAAATAGTTTATAACATATAAAGCGTTTTCTCTTTTGTTGGTCCTGTACGTCTCAATTTGCCATGACTATTTTTCTGATCCTCAACCAATGTATGCACTATTTCGTAATCAAGTTCGAAATTCGGACAGACAGAACCGAATACCATTTTTAATATCTTACATATTTATAAGAGTAATCCATACAGTTTGCTATGAAATCCTTCTGCATTTTGTAAAAAAATTAATGTCAAACATTTTCGAACAAATATATAATTTTGATTCATAAAGTTGCACGTGTTCTATATTTAAACTTTGAATCGCTATACCCAGCGTCCGTAAACGTCTACGTTTTTAAATCTGCCGGCCAACGCGTACTTAAATTTTACAACGCATTCAGCTAACATTTTGATTCATGAATTAAAAATACCACATACTATGTTATGCATTGTTCTGTAAAATGTGACAAAGTTATCGAAATTTCCACTAGTGGCCTAGTGGAAATTTCATCACAACATTTCATTACGTGTTTAAAGAATACGTTTTAAAGATGATTACATAATTCCATCCACTTATGATAATCATAAGTTAATATAAGAGAAGAATGTTATGTTATATATTTTTTTTAATTTATACCTAAATTTTATTTGTTAAATAAATCTATATAATTACGATTTATTTTTATACAGAATATATTTTAACCTATTGTATATTTCTGAAAAAACATGTGTATATTATCATCACATGAAAGAACACAAATATGTATATTATTATTACATGAAAGAACACAAATATGTATATTATTATTACATGAAAGAACACAAATATGTATATTATTATTACACGAAAGAACACAAATATGTATATTATTATTACACGAAAGAACACAAATATGTATATTATTATTACATGAAAGAAACAAAACAACATAAATAGATCCTTATCGAATTTTCAAAAATTCCCCGAATGCGATTACAAAATCGATTTTCAATACTTATCGTGTCCGCATAATGATAAAACTGCACTTAGTACATACTATGTAGTGTTCTATACTTACACTCCGATGAGTTCCATAGTATTTGTGTAAGCTATCAGCAACAAACACGTTGCAAATCATTACGAATTTTTAAATGTGTTTTATTGCTTACCGTTTGAATATTTATCTATAAAAGACCAAGCAACCTCTTGGTAATATACAACTAACACCATTAATCAGAACTTTTAATCTACCGTTTTCGAGTTATGTTTTTTTAACTCTAAACATATTTTTTCAAGTTTTTGTTGTACTGTCACGATATTTGTAAGTATATATCTTTGCATGCAAAATATATAATGGCATATCAATACAATATTTTAGAACGTTGTACTTATTCAGCTCTGCACTTTTCATCACTTTTCTCTATGTTTTAGCTGCTACTTAGTAATATAATTAAATAAGAGGTAGTGCCATGTTGCATTGCGGCCGTTACTTTTACCTTCTTTTGCTGTTTGCAGCAGTCGTAGACTAAATTTAATAAGCTGAATATTCAATAAGAACAAATAAAAAGAACAACCTATTCGAGACATGTCTCCTGCAAAAATAATCTATGAGCGCCTCAGAGGGTCGGCTGCAGACTCCATTAACTGCTAGCCCCGAGCTGGGCGTTATTAAAACATTTATTGCGCTGACATTTCAAACAAAGACGCCGGGGTGTATGGAAAATTAATTTCAAAGAAGTTGTTTTGGAGAATCTGCTCTTGGGTAAGGCATATTTATAGAGGTTACTCCTTAAGAAAAACTTAAGGGGGCGCGTAAGTAAAAAAAACGCAACTCTCCCTCTTTCTATCTGCACTGACTCATATATCTCGGCATCCGTTGTCATAGTTTACGTAACGCTCTCGTTTCGCATTTACCAGCTTACACCCGAAGTCAAGTAAAGAAGTTTTACTACAAAATTTGATGAGTAGTGACGTGTGAAACACTAACGGCTTCGCTTGCGCTTCTTACTCTAGTCGCACGTCGGAGGTGATACACATGGCTCTGCGAATGTTAAAGCAATGGTTGCTGTCCGTTGAGTGACCACCGTCTGACCATCACCAGCCGTGACCAAGGGCGCCCCTGCGACCGTCACGAGCCTCACAGATCGTGACTTGTGGCACTTTCCCCGGCGGTAAGGCTCCGCGACAGGAACGCTCTTCACGATGTTTGCATTTGAAACAAGTTTGTTTATTCACGCGGGTTTTTTAATGTATATGCAGGCACATCATTTGAGAGTGTTGTCTTTGGCATAGTGAGTGAACGATACGTTACACAGTATCCATATTGTCAACGGCGCAGTTTACTACGGCGTGAGCGATCTCGTGGATAGCGTGGGGAACTCCCGTGCTTTCAAATGTTTTGTCACAACTATTACTGGAAACAATTTTAACTTAGTCATAACAACATCTTAAATGATAACTATTAAATACCAATTAATCACTTTGTACTAGGACTTATTATATATTTATACTAGGACTATCTCCGTGGTGTATAGCCGTTGGACCGCACCTGGCTGCCCTTTCTTTTCTTGGCCTGTAACAAGTCACTGCTATCTCGTACTGTCTCCCGCTTTGATTAGGGAGACAAATAGAAATATTTCCTACTCATCCAATTTTCTTCCGATCAAATTCGTTGCAAGTTCCAAAACAGTTTTAGCTGTTCCCTCGGGCTCCCAGCGATCATATCAAAGGTTCATCAGTGGTCGCCGCTGTCGATCCTGGCGATACAGGAGGTGCAGCGGTGGGAAGGAATGGCGAGCCAAGCACGATTTAAATAAGGCAAAGGAGTAGCCGCAGCCTTTCAGTGACTACCGACACCCACAGTTATGTACAAAATTATTATGCAGGCACACTGTCTTGCCGTCCTCCTTTGCTCCCATCGGCCACCGGAAGCGCACAGACCGGTCAGTATCACTCACTGAACGCGGTATCAAGTTACTGCGGGCACAACTTGGCTAAAATGATTACCATCAGGTGATCGATACCTCGTTTGCACACATTAGCACACACCGGTTTAGCGACCAACAAGAGCTTCATTGGTTTACGATAATTCCAAACATTTCCGGTTGTATTTTTTGGTTGCATATTGGGGAATAAACGGCAAATGTTTTATCGTTTATTAGGAATGAAAATAAACTAACTATAATTAGAGATTATGCAGATCAGTCACCGTAATCTATCCCGTAATGAAGCCGCACTAGACACGACAGCATGACCGGTAGTGCCGGCCTAATTCAGCTGTAAGTGCCAACAACACCAGCTGTTGCTTTATAACGAATCGGACCAACCCTCTGTCAATGAATACTTGTCGGTCCACTCGATAACGCACTGCGATCGCGTACTTGACATGGGCATAGATGATGGCTGTTGGCATAGATGATGGCTGTTGGCATAGATGATGGCTGTTGGTTATATCTTCGTCGTAGCGATTTGAATATTTATTTAATTTGATATCCACCAGGCGCGTGACACAGATGTACAGTCCACGTCGTAAATGTGCCTTCGCTTTTTTTGCCAGTTTGTGTATTATATCATCCGCCTCCCATTTGTGTATTATATCATCCGCCTCCCATTTGTGTATTATATCATCCGCCTCCCATTTGTGTATTATATCATCCGCCTCCCATTTGTGTATTATATCATCCGCCTGCCATTTGTGTATTATATCATCCGCCTCCCATTTGTGTATTATATCATCCGCCTCCCATTTGTGTATTATATCATCCGCCTCCCATTTGTGTATTATATCATCCGCTTCCCTTTTGTGTATTATATCATCCGCCTCCCATTTCAACTCTCGGCACCCGCTCTTGGCGCCCGCTGTTGCGGTTACCGTTCGGTCTCCTCTATGGAATAATTCTGCTCCATTTATCTTGGAGTTTGTTTGACCGGTTGTTTTCAGACCTAGGCTAGAGATCAGTGGAAGTGTGTTACGTCTCCGTTCACGAAGGGCTACGCTGTCGTAATACCATTTACAGCACGCCGTGGCCTTGACCCTACACGAGGCAAGCCCTTCCGTGGTTCACGTAGTCTTTTATTACACCGAGCGTGCAATGCGTTGAGGAACTTTATTGTCCTTTAACTTCATACAATTATTGTAGCTTTTTAAGATATGGAGGGTTTATCGAGCAGGTGGCTTGCGACTGCCGCCACCCATAGACATCCGCAAGACCCGTCTTGTTGTTGCCCGTCTATAAGGAATTGTAGTTTGTTTTTACAATTTGTGTGATATTTGGATGTTATTATACTGTATATGAAAAGTACTTCCCATACATTTTATGTACGTGAAATAATGCGCTAATCCAACCGTGCGTATCGTGCGGTTTCACCCGCGTTACGTGGTAGAATTCCATATTTAAAACATATTTCACCTCCTCAGTGGTTGAATTTCTAAAAATCCTTTCTCAGTGCTTACTTACATCATGATGAAATTACATCTGTGTTAAATTTTAAGCTTCTAGATATAGTAGTTTCGGCTCTGCGTTGTCTGTTAGTAAATCAATCAGTTGCTTAGTAAGGAAGTTTTGTATATATCATCATAAAGATTACGTCAGCCTTACGTCTACTGAAAAATAATTACAAACTTAACTCCAAGTCCCTTATATATAGCGAATGGATAATAAAACTTAAGATCTGTCTCTATATTCTAATTTAAAATTAGAACGAACAATATTATGTATAAAAGAGAAAAGTTCAGCCTTGTTACATCATAAATTGTAGTAGGAGAAATTCGTTTCTAGTTCGGCACGACACAGTGCGTGCACAGATGTGAAGGTGCGCGAGTGTACCGGGTCTCACACAGTAGAACACGTTACGGTTATCAGGGCGCGATATGTAATCAGATACGCGTATTGCTAAGTATCTAGGAAACCGCGATACCGCTGGCGCCCAGCAGCTCAATGCCAAGATAAAAGAATTCCTTCATAGGACAAAGCGCGATTACACACACAAGAATCAACGTCTGTTACATAGAGGCGAAGTACCAGTTTGCACAGTCTGTTACACGGGGGAGAAGTACCAGTTTGCACAGTCTGTTACACGGGGGAGAAGTACTAGTTTGCACAGTCTGTTACACGGGGGAGAAGTACCAGTTTGCACAGTCTGTTACACGGGGGAGAAGTACTAGTTTTCACAGGAAAGGATAGAAGGCCAAGGCATCTGCGTAACAATCGTACGAATCTCCACGGGCGTCCGTAGTCATCAAACCGCTCCTACTTTTCGTTTGCTATAAAAAAATTATAGAGAGAGAAATTTCGTGTCACGTTGTTTGTCTGGGCTAATCTCCGAAACTAGTGGACATTTTAGTATTCGCCGTCGCCCAGTCAGCTGTTACAATATATTAATGTACATATTATAATATATACTAGTGCAGTCCCTCGCGGATTCACCTCGGAACTTCACCTCAAAAAATCCACATTTAGGGGTGGAGTTTCGTAAAATTAGTTCTTAGCAGACGTCTGCACTTTAAAGGAAATAATTTCTTAGATATCCCGACTAATCACTGTGGTATTACGCTTTTATATAATATATGCATCAGAGTGCTTGTATTTTTGAGAGTATTTAATGCAATTTTATGTATTTTTCCGTTCTCCAGGTGGGAAGGCGATATCCACGCAGTAGCCGTGTGACAATTTAATTTTAAACAAGGAATCAACAAGGGGTGTTAAGGACTATAGAGGTTTAGTTAGACTTTAAATACATTTATTTAATCATTGTCTCTCCATATTCACAATCATGCACACACTTAAAATAGTATCAGAAACAAAGAATAGAATTAATAAAGTTTTTAATTAGGGTTAGTAAAAAGTGAGGGTATGAATTCCTATTTGCTCCTCCCGCGACTCCCGGCTGCAACTGGGATGGTCCGTTATATATATAATTGTTCCCCCAATCCTCAGCTTCAATAGTTGAATATTTTACTAATATTTCATCATTATTTTCATTTTACGTCCAAATTTAAAAAAGGGAAAAGAAAAAGAGATAAGGAGTAGAGCTCCTTTTATATAAAATATTTTGCGCATATTTTCACCAATATATAGGCTCCCGTCGGAAGAGAAAAAACTATTTAATTACGATTTGGTGATGGCAGATAACGTCAGCCATCCCAAATATATCCATCCTCGGCATCACAAAAAGGAAAAAAGGTGACATTTCTTCAACACAGAAAATGTTAAGCCTTACAGTCAAAGATGACAGATGTACGTTTTACAATATGTTTGTATATATTGTGTGCATAAATATAAATGTAATTGCTACAGCCGGTCCGGGATGAGTGGCGAGTGGCGAGTGGCGAGTGGCAGGACCGATAGGGGCTGATAATGATGATGATTGAATGCAATTTTGAATGTTATACACATTTAAATGATGACATGAGGTAGCAACAGGCAAATGATTGTTGTACATTTCGCAATCTCGAATTCCACGCCTAGTTTTAACAAAGCGCGTGTAATGCACAATTTTGCTTGTTCACCTATATAAAGACTATTTCACAATAAACAAAAAAATGAGAGGTAGATGGTTAATTTTTATTACATTTGTGTTTTATTATTTCTAAAACATAGATGATGATGAGAGATGTCTGTTCTAGTAAGACATAGTTTCAAGCTGCATTGCGACTGAATTGGAGCAGCACGACCTGGGAGACATGTACTGATACGAGTTATGGGGATCTGTGCACTGCAAGTGGGCCACCGCACTCTCACAAGCCGTACGGAAAGTGACAGTATATATAGCTATTACTTTACGGCGGTGTTGCGTAAGCAAGAGTTCCTCGGTCGCTCTGACTAGATTCAGTCCTCGCATCTTAGTTCGGCTGCAACAACAATGGTTCTGCCGATTCGCTCTGATCGACGTGTTACTGTTTCACACGGTTTCATTCTTAATATTTTTTTCCACAAGCCGTAAATATTTTTTTCGGGAGCAAAGCCTAAAAAATAGTACAGTGTAAGGCGCCCCTTACCCGGGTTGCGCAACCTGAGTGCACAGTTCAGCAGGAAATGGAGGAGCGTTGACACGCAGTCGCAAGTGGCTCAGCGCTCAACAAATAAACATTTCAAAACAAACCGCGTGAAGTGGGTTAATCACGCCGTGATAGCGCTGATAGCGCGCCTCTGACTGTTGACTCGGCTCGCTGCACGCGCCACGGTCCACAGCTAACAGCAGGCCGAGTGGCAGGACGAGAGTGTTAGTGGCATGCTGATAGCGCGCCTCTGACTGTTGACGCGGCTCGCTGCACGGGCCACGTTCAACAGCTAACAGCAGGCCGAGTGGCGGGACGAGAGTGGTAGTGGCATGCTGATAGCGCGCCTCTGACTGTTGACGCGGCTCGCTGCACGGGCCACGTTCAACAGCTAACAGCAGGCCGAGTGGCAGGACGAGAGTGGTAGTGGCATGCTGATAGCGCGCCTCTGACTGTTGACGCGGCTCGCTGTTCTGTTCCACCGCGCCCGCCGACCTTGACCACGACTAACTCCTATATCCGTCCTATAGACATGTTCCACCGCGCCCGCCGACCTTGGCCACGACTAACTCCTATATCCGTCCTATACACATGTTCCACCGCGCCCGCCGACCTTGGCCACGACTAACTCCTATATCCGTCCTATACACGTATGGGCTATGTAAAAAATCTACTAAAACGACTTGACCCAGCTAAACCAGCTGGCCCTGATTACATACCATCCTTTTTCCTTACAAAATGCGCGAACTCAACGACTATCCCCATCATACTACTGTGGAGACGGTCCCTCCGTGAGGGTATTATGCCGCCATACGGAACTCAGCATTTATAACTTCTGTACATGGAAAAGATTCAACAGATATTCGTAACTATCGACATATTTCCAAACTATGTATTAATGTATGATAGC
This sequence comes from Eumaeus atala, assembly GCA_017140195.1. Taxonomy (NCBI): domain Eukaryota; kingdom Metazoa; phylum Arthropoda; class Insecta; order Lepidoptera; family Lycaenidae; genus Eumaeus; species Eumaeus atala. Next base: position 31,115 of record JAFELO010001008.1, on the reverse strand, counting down.
CAAAGCATTTGAAGGACTCATCTATAATCAATTATATTCTGCTACTTCGAACTCCCTCAACCTCATACAACACGGTTGCCTCAAAGCAAGATCTACTACTTCTAATTAAATTTTACTTAATGAGCTTATAACCGACGCTATGGATAACGCCTGTCAAGTCGATGTTATTTATACAGACTATACTAAATGTTTCGACAGAGTGAATCACACAATTATGTTGATGAAGCTAATGAGTGTTGGGGTAAGCGGTAATCTATTAAGATGATTTGCATCATATGTGGATAATAGGTCTCAAGCTGTGGTGGCCAGTAATTATTTATCGAGCTGGGTGGAGGTGCCTAGTGGCGTCCCTCAAGGATCTATGCTTGGACCGTTATTATTTGTCATACTTGTCTGCGATATTGATAGTTTCTTTACTGCACACGTGTTCTATGTTTAGCAGACGATATGAAGATTTTCGCCAAAATATCCTCGTTCTCAGTTGCGGCCCAACTTCTATCTGATTTGTGATCTATCTGATGCTAGAAAATTACTATGAATAATTTGGAGCTTAACCCACTCAAATGTGCAGTGGTTACATTTACACGTAAGAGAAATGACATTAACACAACTTACTTCTTAAAGGAGACTCCTCTCCGGCGTCTAGAATTCGTTAAAGACCTTGGTATTTATCACGATAGTAGGATGATATTCATTGTTCCTATTGACAATATTATAAGCAGAACCTCACGTGCTCTTGGATTTGTAATGTGTAACACAGTCTACTTCAGGAATGCCAAAACCGTCAAAATGATTCACTGTACGTATGTTCGATACATTCTTGAATATGCGTCACAGGTCTGGAAACTATTTTATATATACAGCTCGCACTGACAACATTCCGAAAAAAAACATATTTTTTTATGTTTTAAACTTAACACTCCATACAATTCTACACTGTACTTGAACATCTGTAAGAGACGCCACTGTTACCTTTGGAAAATCGTCGTGAAATCGCAGACCTCAGCTGTCTGTCGAAAATAGTCTCAGGAGAAATTAATCCCGATCTTTTGCCTACTATTTATATGAACGTACCCTTGAGGTCTCGTAGATTGAAGGCCCTTCTTTACGTCCCAAAAGCGAACACTCATTATGGGTAAAATAGTTTTATATGGCGAACTTGTAACAAATTTAATAACCCATTCAAAAGTGTCGAAGTTGACGTTTCATGGCGGAGTAAAGCATGCACGTCGTATACATTAGCAGCTTTTTTTGTACGAGTTGATCGTTAGTTTATTGTCATAGATTAACTTGCGCTGTATTTAAAGGCTATAACCACTAAGTAAATGTTGTTTATTTCTACTTATAATTTTTAAGTCGGTTTCTATTAGTGAAAACCTTTAATTGGCTTAATGATCTGCATGCTAGATTTATTATCTGTTTTTGTTATAGCTGTTGGGTTTTCTTTAAATAAATAAATAAATCTAGTAACCGAAAACCATAATTTATCTGAAACATCACATCTTGTAGAATAAATACATCACAACGTTTTGCATCAGAACTTAGATCTTCTCTTATCTTAAACTGACGCTGTGGTAAAATTTGAATATAATAGTATAATGTACCTTTGTACTATGGAAAAGAGGGGGAAAATTTTGTGAGAGAGGTGAATACAAACATTAGTATTATTGTAATGCAGATGTGTTGTCTGGCTTCCCTCCTGTGGGCCACCGGAAATTCATTACTCGCGTGAAACCACTATATGGCGGTATTATGCGATCGCGGTGCGCCTCCCCGATCGTGCCGGCCCTAGGTTAATCGGCTGGCCTGACTCGGTCGTGGCGGCCTCACTAGCCTGCAAGGCGCTGGTCGCGTGATGCCCACAGGCTGATGACCTGGCGGTGCTTAGCGCGGAGGCGCCGGCGATCTGTTCGTGTGTTGTGTCTTCAGTTAATTGCCTCATCATCATCATCACTACTAACATAAATATGCGAAAGCTTGTATGTATGTTTGTATGTATGTTTGTATGTATGTTTGTATGTATGTTTGTATGTATGTTTGTATGTATGTTTGTATGTATGTTTGTATGTATGTTTGTATGTATGCTTGTATGTATGTTTTTATGTATGTTTGTATGTATGTTTGTATGTATGTTTGTATGTATGTTTGTATGTATGTTTGTATGTATGTTTGTATGTATGTTTGTGTGTATGTTTGTATGTATGTTTGTATGTATGTTTGTATGTATGTTTGTATGTATGTTTGTTATTATTACCAGCTGCCACTGATCGGAATTGGATAACAATCGGCTCGGATATCGACTACAATCTGATATTTTTCTATCGAAAACTAACAGTTACATTACCATTGATATTACCCGTGTGAAGCCACATGACACGTCTTGATATACTTTAATAGCTTTAATACCTATGCCCACAAACATTACAACCAGATGTCACGCACATGTGCCTTCATCGCAATCCCGCCATTGGCTGACTCAACAACCGCACGAAACGCGATAGCATAGCAATCACCTCACCACGTGAGGTCAACGCCGGCCCTGGGCTGCAAGCCTCGGCACTGCCCGTTACGAGCCGCAGGCGTACCCCTGATTAATTAATTTTCGATTCATTATATTAATTAGTTTTCAATTAAATATAGATAATATTTGGGGGTGACCCAGCAGCGTATTCTCTATCTGCACTCGCTATCAGCGGATAAAAAAGCAATTTAAAATAAGGAAGCATTAGTTTAGTATAGGGCTGGCTGGCAGCTGATAAGGCGCACGTAGTCTTATCACAATTATTGCGCCTTATCAATTCGGTGTCGCGCTCCTAGCAACAGCCTCGCTCACTTACACTTTCGCCCGCTGCCTGGTCCAAGTGACCGGCAAAAAGCAGCCGGAGTCCTTTGATGACATGAACATCTGCAAACGTGTAGTCCCCCCCCCCCCCCGGTCCGCTACAGTGACCCACAGGCAAATCATAGATCACACGGAACATTGCAGCTCTCACATTGCGGAGGTATCATATTGTGAGGAAAAGTACCTGCGCGATCTGGCCGGCCCTATTCAGCCGCAATGTAACATGGCAATACATTTCACAAAGTGCCTCGCGCTCACAACCGTGCTCCATGCCTTGCTCAGGACAGGCGCGCAGCTCTATCTCAGTTCATGCGGTCTGCGAGTGTCCGGTGCCTTGGGAATTGGGATAAGCTACATCGGTCGTTATCAAATGACTTGTACAGCTCGTTTTTCCCTCATGTTTACGTCCACCTAACATTCAGGAACAAAACAAAACACCTAAATATATATATCGCTCATTGTACGCTGTCCACTCCGGTCCTCAGAGTAATCTGACAACAAGTACGCTGCAAGCCGTCCAGCTGTTCAGGCAGTAGCTGGGAGTGTACACGTCTACATACGGACATACCTACATTACAAACAGTCCGGTAAGAAATAGAATTCTGTAACTTAATTTGAACAGTATTTTCCTGAACGTACCTTTACACGGTCGGTACTCGACGAAGGCGAAGGACCTCGCAAACACACAAAAACACACATACAAACACACATACAAACACACACAAACTCATTACGAACACACATACAAAAAATACACAAACGCATACAAACACACATACAAACCACACAAACATACCTCCGGGCACTGCGCTAATGAGTTTTGAGCCGTCAGGGAAGATGTTTGTACACAACGCGCCGTGCAGCCGCCGGCCACCCATACATGCGTAATCACGAGTATTGAACATAAAGATTCTTCCTATGCTCCATGTAAGGTAGCAAATGGGCAGTCTTCCTGCCGACGCTTACCCTCTCTCATCCCATTCCCCAAATGCATACAATATCATATCCAGCACTTGGCGGTAATATTATTTGCCTGTACAGGATACAGCGGTACACAAGCTCGATTGTTACTGTGTAGTGTACTCCCTTATGTAGGACAAACTAAAAGATCAATTGAAACTCGCGTTAGAGAATCGTCGTGTTACAAAACTTGCAGTCTACGGACACACTGCGGTTGGCCCTTATTCGTTCGTTTTGTTAAAACGGAAATCCTCCCTAGGGAACCCTCGATCCCTCGCATGGATGATCCGTGACGCTATTGATTTAAAAAACATCGAAACTTCATTAAATATACCTGAGTGCTTACCTAGCGATAAATAATCTCAAATAATTATTCAATGGCGAAACTTAGGATCTAGTCGATGCGACAATTTTTTTTGGAATAACACAAGACTCTAAACTGCAGCGGGCCCCATATCACAACACTAGACTCTAAACTGCAGCTGGCCCCATATCACAACACTAGACTCTAAACTGCAGCGGGTCCCATATCACAACACTAGACTCTAAACTGAAGCGGGCCCCACATCACAACACTAGACTCTAAACTGCAGCGGGCCCCATATCACAACACTAGACTCTAAACTGCAGCGGGCCCCATATCACAACACTAGACTCTAAACTGCAGCGGGCCCCATACCACAATACTAGAATCTAAACTGCAGCGGGCTCCATATCACAACACTAGACTCTAAACTGCAGCGGGCCCCATATCACAACACTAGACTCTAAAGTGCAGCGGTCCCCATACCACAATACTTATGAATATACTCAGTTCGGCATCAATTGCAGTTAGAAAAATTAGACAAATTACAGATGATCATACAGCAAAATTTGTTTATTTTAGTTACTTCATTATGTCATATGGCATACCGTCGCGCGGCGGTGTTGCTGACACAATTACTATCTTCGTGCTGCAGAAGAGCGCTGCCTATGAGCTAGCCTCTAGTACATCACTTAGAAAGAAATTTAAGGAAATCGGCATACCGACCGTTTACTCTCAATACATTTTGGATGTACACAAGAGTATAAATAATAAGATAAATATAAATATATGTTAATAATAAGATAAATGTAAACATCTGTTAATAATTATATAAAAGCGTTTATGTGGTAAAGGATATTAGAATGTAATAGAGTTTATGACAGATACCACGCCGTGGGAATAAGACGCTTCCCGCAGGCTGCATATATTCTATAAAGTAAAGATTGTACTAAGTGGCCAAATTGTATATTGTACAATAATAATAAATTTGTTGTGTAATATTTGTTACACCCGTTGAGTTTGTTACGCCGGTTCTTTTCGGGACACAGCTAGGGTTGAACCGGTTATAGACTTGATTGGTGTCGTTCAAAAAGTTATTTCTATAATTCTATTTTGAATAGAAATAGTTTAATTTCACTTCAAATTAAACAACCAGACATAGCCCCTGAAGACAGCCAGACCCAATAAGTACCTTCTGCATTGATTAATGTAATGTACAACTAAATAAGTATAAATATTCGGGTAGTTGTAATAACTCCTGTAGTATCTGAACTCATCAACAGATTGTGCTGTCGTCGCAGTCCAGCCGCGACCGGCTGCTGGAACCTTCTGAAACTTCGGGCTAGCTATTTAACTTTTTAAATAAACAAAATCATGCGACAAAATCATTACAGTTTTATTGTAATGATTAACATTCCCGTAAACTTAAGAAATCAAATTTAGTAATGTAAACCTTGGGACGGTTTATTTTAACCAGAGATTGATTAATTACACGTGTACAGTATCAGTTATTATATAATGACCCTGATAACAATACAATTTTCCTTAACTTTATCAGTTTATTATAGCGTATAATCTTACTTTTTGGCAACGCATCTTTTTTTAGGGTTCCGTGCCCTAAAAGGAAAAAATCGGAACCTTTACAGAATTACTTTGTTGACCATCTGTCTATGTGTATCAAAGCTATGATTAAGCTGAAGTTGGCCGCTGTTATCAAAAAGTAAACATAACACATCAAGGCAGCAAGTACTGTGTGCGTTGACCGAGACAACTAAATAATTATAATCTTTAGCGTACTCTTAATAACTTGTGTCATCTGGACCCTGTCATGTCAGTCCACCCGGTGACCGTGGCTGCTGTAAAATTTCTGAAACGTCAAGTTAGTTAAATAATTAAATAAACCGCGACGAGATCCGTAAAATAAGTTTTATTGTAAAGGAGTATCTCATCTATATTCAACTGTACCATTCATGAGATACAGCCTAGAGACAGACGGACATTTCTTTTACTGCTCTATGCTGCCGGAAGTGTTCATCGGTAAGTATAAGACGTGTCAGGCAGGTTTTGTATGACTATCACGATTCATGAGATACAGCCTAGAGACAGACAGACAGACGGACATTTCTTTTACTGCTCTATGCTGCCGGAAGTGTTCATCGGTAAGTATAAGACGTGTCAGGCAGGTTTTTACTGCTCTATGCTGCCGGAAGTATTCATCGGTAAGTATAAGACGTGTCAGGCAGGTTTTTACTGCTCTATGCTGCCGGAAGTGTTCATCGGTAAGTATAAGACGTGTCAGGCAGGTTTTGAAAAAGATATCTCGAGCAAAATACACGTGATCCAGAATTACACATGAACTTGTAGGTCAACTTAAGTGTGATACTTAACTTTTTAATTTCGTTATATATGTATACTATCGCCGGGACGTAGAGGGCGG
>JAFELO010001008.1:6169-23643 GCA_017140195.1 Eumaeus atala | reverse complement strand
TACTGACATAAAAAGTAATGAAGATGTGCAATAGCATAATGAGTCGGTGTCTAACATTATAGGATGCACGCCGTGCCCCATCCATCATATGCAGACGCTCGCACCGCCGAAAAGCAAACGGGCAAGCAAAAAACACGCATGAACATGCATGTTTGCACTAAATTAGCGGAGACGCCCTCGCAGCTTCCCACAGCCAGCTCCTGGTACCGTCCACAACAGCGCTGAACATGAATCCCTCTGCTCACCAAATCAGTCGATCGGTACTGAGTTATTACGTGCCAGCGGCGGATACGCCGTACTTGCTACACCAGCGCGAGCGGGTTCGAGTTCCGCCCGAGTCTAGGAAGAGGTGGAGGCTCGCCTGTGTTGTATTCGCCACAGGCCGGCACGAGGCGCGTAGCTTTCGTGCGGTTTGCGAAAGTCTTACCAGGGGAAGTGTCGTGTCTACACAATCACAATTATATATAAAAACGTAAAGGTGTTGAAAACGTTAGTAAATTTACAATCAGTTACAATGTTGAGCGTAATCAAGTTGCAATGTTCCTTTTCTCTTTGTAAACGGCAACAACTAATAGAGTCTCCCGTTTTGAGGGTCCAATCGAGTCTGAGGCCCTGACTCTTGGCCCGTAAGCATGTGCTCCAAGTTCCTTATCGCAAAGGCGGAAGCTATTCTTTTCTTTAAGTCACTAAACGACATTCTCAAAAACGCTTAATAGCTGTCACAATGATTACCTAATCTATTCCAACTGATTATGTTTAGTCGCGACTTTCATAATTCATTATTTTACAAAAATATCAGTAGAAATGATAAAATATTGAATTGCGTGTTGCGTGTTATCTAGGAGTACAAAAGTTTATCTGTGGTATTTACCCCCGCTTAAGACATTATATACGGCTGTTTGGTTCATTGTGTAAGTCCTGTATTCCTTCCTGATTGTGTAAGTCGTGTGCCCATATTATAAAAAGTGTTATTCTCCTAGCGGGACCTTGTAGCAGTGGCGCTAAAAGGCATTAGTGTGGGAACTCAGACCGGGACACTGGAGCTGCAGAGAAGTCTAATTCAGCAGGAGAATGGTAGAGCCGGAAGCGGAGCGATGGGCTCCGCTTCCGGCTTACCACGCTTTGCAATTCGCTACGCTACGCAAGCGCAGGATTTCGGCCATAATGCGAGTCATGAAAGATTAGGTGGACAACATTACCGCCCCATATTCCGCTTCACGGAGATATGACGGGGCGCGGTTGCTTCTTCAAATATCTGCGTCGCATATACCGGGAGCCCACATCCCGGCGCCTCCTCTGCATTAACGATCCAGATGACACCGCGCTGCACCTACCAACCACGTGCTCAGCGTGGTTGTAGCAGCGGCATGCCTTACGCTCGAGACCGTGGTTTAAGCCATAGCTTAAAGCGAGGCCGAGGGGAATGCCCCGTCACTCGTTGCGAGGCAGAGGTGTTAAGAGATACGGCAGAGAGGTAGCGGAAGGTTACTAGCCCATGTCCCATCCCGCGGAATACAGCGGGCCTCATTCATTTCGGTAGTCCATCCGATATACCTAAATGACGTGTTGTAGTCATGCAGATAACAACAATCTCCGCAGTGGCCCTGCTTAGATGGTACCCGAGGTGTTTAGACATACATTCAAAAAGTATATTTATGACAAATGACAAGGATAACACAGGGCCTAATAATGATAAATATCCATACTTGATGACTTCAAGAACCTCGCGGATGATTTGGATATGAAGTGAGAAAATTTCCTATATATTCAATGGGCAGTGAATTATGATGGCGGGATGCGTTTAATATATGGATATACGAAATTGTAAAAAATGTCTGTTTATATATTTGTGCGTATGTCTGTAGCTTTAGTTTTAACGTATTTTCTAAACATTTCCTATGTACAGTCTGCAAGCACCGGCTAGGTACAGATTTGCTACAACTACAGTTTATGAAAGAACTTTTTTATATTTGACATTTATTTTGTCAACGGTACAGCGGCAGGATGTTATTTCATTTCTCATTGAACTTTTAAAAATAAACTAAAACCATCTAGCGAGTAATGAATGGCCGTTTCTGCCGTCTTCCACTTAGCGTGAATGTGTGCCACGTGCATGAGTTGCATGGGCTTGCATGTATTTGTGTGGGTATCAAGTTTAACGACGACTTCAATTTCTTTTGTTAATTGCATTTGGCAGCTTATGAATCATTTTTAAGTTAATGGGAGCTTTTAATGGGCTTGTGATGATGACTAAAGAAGGACTCTTTAGCTGGCGAGCTCTTTTGAAAATGCCAGTCATAAACTCAAATATTGCTCAATGCTAAAATGTCTCACCGAAATTCAAAAGGGAATAAATCCTCTAAATCCGGTTAGTAAAATATTGAGTCAAGTCCAGGACGGTGCTCGCTAATTCAGTTTATCAAACTTCTAGCACAAACATTTTTTTTGACGGCTCCATGCTGACAGAAGTGTCCAGTGCAGCTTCATCGGCGACTACAACGTACGTAGGACGACGGTCTAAGTGAAATTGTGGTGGAATAGGGGGACTGACCCCTGCCTTTCCCGCATATAGGAAGGATGCGTCCCGATAGTTATTTAAAAATAGCTAAAGTAACTAAATTATTATCTTGGCTGAGGGGACCGGGTCTCCTCGTATCCCCTCTCTACCGAGGGGGTAGCTCACGTGAGGCAGCTAAAGTTGGCCTTGCCTTATCGTGGTGACTCGAAGAGATGGTTTAGCTATCATGCCTTGGGTAACCGTCCCCCGTTCCACCAGGGATTGGTGGTACGAGCTCGATGGCTTATCGTGTAAGGTACTGGAATTATCTTTTGTGTCCGGCCTCATATGGTTCAGACTGTTCGGAGTGAACGTGCGCGCTGTCGGCACATGGTGCTGGTGGACCGTATAGCCCGCACCCGAGCGCCTCGGATGGAGTGTACTGTACCTGCACCGCGGCTGTGGTGTTGTGTCTGCTAGCGTTTTGTTCGTTGTGTGTTACAATTGTCGTAATTTGATAGTCCTCGACGAGCAGAACGTGCCCGGGACGACGCCCCACGTTTGTGACGCAGCTGTGATTTAGTGATGCGAGGATTAGGATGAGCGGTAGCTCCATCGAAGTGTCTTTTGGAGAGCTCTTTGAAATGCCCCGCCTAAGTGGTGTTGCAAGGTAGCTACATTCGAGGGGGCAGCCTATGCGAATACCAGGCTGCAATATGAGATGACGGGTCTAACGCATATTTTTTATAATGTTAGCTTATTTCTGAGCGACATTTTACTCTTTGCGTTGATTAGCGGCTTGCTTGTGCATACCGAGTAGTGCTTTCTTTCTGACGCACTCGATGTGCGGTTTGAAGGTGCTCTGTCGGAGAATGGGATGAAGGAGGGTAACGCGTCTCCATGACCATTTGCGCGAATAATAATGGGTGTCGGTAGTCGCCAGGTGACTCGTGCTTGCTCGATTGCTCATATATGCTGTAAGGAAAGGATTTTTCACGATGTTTACCGTCACATCAGACGCTTATTTTCTGTGATATCTGTATAATTATTAACTTTTGGATTTTCTAAGACATACAGACGCGTTACGCATCCCATGAACGTTCCATTTTTACTTCTGAAGCAGGGAACCCTAAACGTTGAAATCTTAGTAAATCTTTACATTCTCGCAAATACTTCAATTACATACTTAAAACTAGATCAAATATTTGATGGGCGTCAGGGCAAAAAGGCGCGCTGTCAAAAATTGATTTCCCAATTAATTTTTTGCTGACACGTCTTGCGTCAGGAGTCAATGAACTCACAACCGCGTAGTCAATAATGTACAAGTTTGCTGTGTTCACAACATTGTGCATACTATGAATGATTACTAGGTGAGCCCCGCGGTTCTACCTGAGTCACTTTCAGCCTCGTAGACAGAGGAGGCTTAATAAAAGGTGGCATGCTACGGTTCATCCGAGTGGGGCTGGCGCAATCGGGGGGAGACCTCTCGCACGACCACTATACTGTCGCGTTTCGTGCGGTTTGTGGGGTCGGGTTTACCTATTAGTTTATATTAGTATTACCGAGCAGTTTCACCTATACCGTCATAGGTACGAGCACATGTGGAACATCTCCGTGGCACAGCGTTGGGCTTCATCTGGCTGCTATTTCTTTTACAGACTTATCATTAAGTCATTGCAATCTTGAGCTGTCTCCACTTATATATGGGGGNNNGGGGGGGGGGCATAATTACTTCTAGTCTTTTTATTTTCCTTACGATTAAACTCGAGCGGGTCCAAGATTTTTTTCGTGTTTTCCGAGGGCGCCCTGTGATCGTATCTAGTGGTAGCCGCTGTCAGTGGTAATCTTCGAGACGCGTGGGAAAGTGTCATGAGCCAAACCTGATCAAAAAGTCAAGAGGGCACATGACAGTACATGAGAAATAGAAATGTGAGTGTGCTCTGACCCCACGAACGAAGTAAACATTCTTTAGTAACACGAAACGTAACTAGTTCTGAGAGAACTAGAAAAAGACAATGTTAACTCGCGCATCTCCTGAATATACCTCCTACAGCAATAAAGGTAAATAAATGTCTTTCTCTCTATCTTCTCTGACTTATAATCTCTCAACTTCTATTGGCCCCGTTTCTGTAACGTTCTCGTCATTCATTTCAGGGAAATGAATGACGAGAACGTTACAAAAACGCCAGTTTTAGCGTGCGAAAAAGAAGTTGTACTTCAAAAGCCTTTAGGTAGGATTCCTGAGTAGATCTGCGCACGTAGACACGTGTATAGGCCTCCAGCGCGTGACGCGAGCTGTTAATGATGAGGCATGCCTCATGCGCGGCCTTCATGACATGCTAATTGTTCTGTGAGTACTTCTCGTCCATGACTTCGCATGTTTATTATTTGATCAACTAAGTGAGTGTGTGTGACTCAACGGTGACTGGTCCACTACTGCTCCAATGATCAGACAAATCAGACACAACAGACATTATGTATCCGGTCTCCACGGTCTAGCATTGTCCGCCATAAAGTAACAAAACCTTTATACTATCAAAACACACAACACACGCCGGTGGCAGTTCGTGGAGGAGTGACAGAAGTGCTGGCAGTGATGGCACTGTGACGGCCCTTCGTGAACCTTCCACCCCTGCGCCATTATCCCCGGCATGCAGAGCAGCTCCTCGACCTCATAGAGGCATCGGAACTTCCCGCTATCCATGCGCTCGAGTTGGTCATGGAACTCTGCCCCCCTCGCTGGGATGTGGCGCACGAAGCGCACAGGGAAGCCTAGGGCCATGAGCTCCATGGCGATGCTGTCCGTGCTCTTCCCCATAGGCAGGCCTCTAATACCCATCTTGGTGGGGAGTAGCAGTGCCACTGCACCGCCGCGTCCTCCTTTGATAGGTCAGTCAACAGCTTCTGGATCGCCCTGTACTCTTCCGGCGTCTGAGGAGCGAGGAATCTAATGCCTCTTCAAACTGGCTGGTGTTCGGCCAGGCTGGGCAGGCAATTATCATTCTTCCTATAGAGAAATGAAGAAGCACGCATTCTTGGTATAGAGAAATTCATCACCGTCAATCGTATGAATTGTTTTAGGGACTCCAAATTTTCATAGCGTTTAGAGCAAGCTGTGCTCTCTAAAACTTCCTTCCGCTCTCTAAGACCATAAATCAAAATCCAGTGGAGATGAAGGGTAGTCTTCAGCTCTGTTCAAGTCTGGAACGTTCGTTTTAATCAAGATTAATTAAGATTGGGTGGATTGACCTTTATGATCTGATCCCGAGTCTTGCTACAAGGACCGTACTTGATTATAGATTTTGGTGTTATTAAGGAGCATAACTACCTTCTCAAGAATAGTATCTTGATACCTTTTTCACAAAAAATTGGCTCCGTCACTCCTTTATAGATAACACCCCACCAAACACGCTGAAGACGTATTTCTTTGGAGCTTTCAGCATAAATGTAGTCATTTTGTTTGTTAAAATGTTACTCGATTGTGAAAAAAATCTCATCTGTAAACAATTTTTTTCTGTGACCTAATTTCGATTTTACTACCCTATTCATCTTTAATTTATCAGTCAAGAAATTTCCATTTCGTATCTTTTAGGTTTCTAGGTGCTATCTTCATTTCCCGAGACAAAATCTATTCCTTTCGAACAGGAGTTCTTCGAATTCTTTACCTTACTGCTTTGACCACCTTTGTCGTACGAACACTACGTGGACGGCCAGATCTTTCTGTCACACAGAGAAAGATTTTTTCTCGGGAAATAGAGATAGCACTTAGAAACATGACACGTTGATGTAGACAAAGGAAGTCTTATTGTACCTATTAATAGCCCGGTCGGTACATAAACATTTGAGTAACACCAAGGGTATGGAGAATTTTAAAAATTGCATTTTGCTCCATACCTACTTTGCTTAATGCAATCATAGCGGTTCTGTTCTTTTTATCACCCCACTCCATTTTAATATCGCAAAATGTTGTCGCAATGTATTGGCGCCAAACACAACAAACAATCGTATAAAATCACAAATTCCAAATTCGAATGTAATATTTTTTAATTTTAATTGTAACAGTATTTATGGCCAGTCTAAGCATTTAACTATGTCGTAGGAGCTATAGAGTATATAACAACAGATAGGTCTGGTCTGGGTACTTCTTTAAAGCTCTTTGGGCTTTCTGGCAAAAAATGTTGTACAACCGTGTCGACTGTAATGTATACTGCCTGGGAAACGCTACGCCGTTCGTGCAACGCTTGTCTCTGGACGACTTGCGTCTAGAGACACAAGCGACACGATTCGCAGCTGACCCACAAATATCCTTGTCTCGCATGTATGTCTTGAATGAAATTTGATGGGATTTCCATTGTTTTTATGTTATATCATAAAAGTAACCAGAAAAATGGTTAAAACATATAAAGAAACAAACTTTATCCTCAAATATAAAGAAACAAACTTTATCCTGAAATGACTGGCTGTAGGAAATCCCAAAAAATACGTTGCAGACAAAATAATGTTCTCTTTTACTGTTCTATGCTGACGGAAGTGTCGAAGACATGTCGGGTGACGGTCCAGATAAGATTGTGTTCGGTAGGGGGACATAACCTCCCCCCAACCTCCTTTCCCGCAGATGGAAAAGATGCATCCGGATAGTTAATTAAGATTAGCTAAAGTAACTATTATTATTATCTTGGCCGAGGGGACCGGGTCCCCTCGCCCCCTCAACCCCCTTTTTTGACGAGGGCCGCTCGCTCGCGCCAGCTAAAGCTGGCGTTGCACTACAGTGAGGGCTGGAAGAGCTCGTTGAACTATCCGGACCAGGGGGGATAAAACATAGAACCTCCATGCTCCTCTTAAAGCTAATATATTTACCCAGTTTCATCAAACAAATCTCAGTAAAAGATTGATACAACGCATGCGCTTAACGTGGCAATTCACGTCAGTCAAAAAAGTCCCGATTCTTAATAGAAACGTGAGCTAAAAAAAAACAAAAACATTTTTCTTTGAACACACTTTCCCTGCTCTATACGAAATGAGTCCGACTCGGTGACATGGCGAGAGGACAACTTTTCAAAGTCTACATTTAGACGGTCGGTAGCCGCCAAATGCTTTTTTCTAATTTCCATGTCGTTGAACTGTCCAGTTAAAAATATTTGCCACACCCAGTTGCTTATCAGCTTACGTAACTAGACGCTGAGCCCTCGTGAACTACACGTAATTAAATATTTAATAGGTGATGATTTTGTGACGCAACCGTGAACATAATTATTCTATTTAGTTGAGTGATTTTTTTTAAATACTTCCTTCATTATCTATTGCCTTGTTTTTTAAATTGCTTATACAGTGCACGAAGGCAGTGCCACATAAACCACGTTGATGACATTATTTTACATCCATGGACGTTTCATATCGCGCTGTCAGAATATTGAAGACAGGATTGAATATCACATTCGCAAGCGTTGTGGTAAAAGTATTAAAAAAGATACTACGGTACATCTGGCACATGTGGTACATACATTACAAGCGATATCTACATGTGGTACATGTGGTAGATGCCGTACATGCTATATCTACATGCGGTCCTTGCGATATCTACATGTGGTACATGTGGTACATGCGGTACTTGCGCTATCTGTATCTGGTACATGCGGTACATACGATATCTACATGTGGTACATGTGGTACATGCGGTACTTGCGCTATCTGCATCTGGTACATGTGGTACATGCGGTACTTGCGATATCTACATGTGGTACATGTGGTACATGCGGTACATACGATATCTACATCTGGTGCATGTGGTACATGTGGTACACGCTATACATGCTATACCTACATGCTATACTTACGATATCTACATGTGGTACATGTGGTACATGCGGTACTTGCGATATCTACATGCGGTACATGTGGTACTTGCGGTACTTTCGATATTTTCATGTGGTACACGCGATACATGCTATAGCTACATGCGGTACATGCGATATCTACATGTGGTACGCGTGTTACATGCTGTACATGCGTATATATAAGCTTTTTTATGATCTTAACCTGTCCGCTTGCCTGGCCGTGTGTAATAGAATGTTACTACAATGTAAATTCGACCAGATGGAGCTGCATTAGGGTTCTGATGATGAAGTTACAGGTGCATCATTACATGTTGATCGGATGATGTAGATGGGAGGAGGAAGCAGGGAACTTTGTAACATAGTAAAGCTGGTTGTTTGGTTTGTTTTGATGAGCATTTTTGGTCCAGATGCAACTGAAGTCTGAATATATAAGTAATTCAAAGGAGGTCACATAAACTATGAGATAGTTCAATTTCATTGTACAAGGACTTGTTTAATTAGCCAGAACTTTAGAGCTGATGTCTATTTGACGATAATGCGACACCTTTTAATTTGTTTTTAAAACAAATAACAGTTTGTATTATGGTTAACTTCGTCCAATTTTCTGCTAAACTAATAATTGTTACATGCAAATAAATAATTAATGTTATGTAATGATAATTCGATAATCGGAACATCTAAAATTATAATTCTTCCGGTACTTTTAAAAATTTATAACATCAGGACATCAGTTATCTCAGTCCACCCGTGACCATGGTTGCTGTAAAGTTGCTGATACGTCCAGCTACTTAAATAATTAAATAAACCGCGACAGAATCCGTGAAAATAGTTTAATTGTAATGAGTAACATTCGCCTAAACTTAAATACATCAAAATTGAACAAGTCAATTGAAGAGTGAAACACATGCGGTACCCCAAGTCGTAACAGCTCCCATCGAACAGATATAGACAGAGGGAGCGCGGAGCAGCCGAGCAGTGGGGAGGTGGACATTAGCATAACAATACTTAGAGCACAGCCTATAACGACCAGCACCGCGGGCACCTAAAATGATGCGTAGCCAATATTATTAAAACAACCGAGTGAGAGAGAAAAAACAGCGCGGGTCCGAAACGCACTCCCCGAGCTCCATAGTAACAAGAAGAACATGACAATATTGTGATATAAATATAAGCCGACATGTGTAAATGAAAACTCATAGCAAGTAATGTATGTATATTGTATACAAAGTCGTGTATTAGATCCTATGATGAATAAAAGTTTTCCACTTTTGACTTATTTGACAATGAGGTAGTAGAAAAAGTAGAAAAATAAGTGGTACTCCGAGTAGTATCTGTTTTACCGCATAGGACTGTCACAAAGACAGTGTGACAGGTAGCCTCATTGTTGTGTTGCAAATAAATGGGACATAGAGGTAGAGCCATGCGGCATTGCAGCTGATTTGGGCAGGCACGGCTGAAGGTAGCTCGCGCGTGCATGATGACACGGTGAAGTAATAGCTATCACGATTCGTGCGGTTTATGTATATCCTGTTTGCCATTGAGGAGATGAGGTGAGGGGATTTCTTGGATATCCCCCTAAGTCATAAGGAAAAGTTTGCCGCATACACATAACATAGGGCCGTGCGGTTATTTATGGAAGTCTGTAGAAATTACCAAGACTCCGACTGCTCCGAAATGAATTAAATAATGCATACTAATAATAAAAAGCTGAGCAATTTGTTTCTTTCTTTGTTTGCGCGCGCTGATCTCAGGAACTAGTGGCCCGAATTATTTCTTTTTGTGTTGAATAGTCCCTATATCCGGGAATGCTGCTGGCTTAATGCCATGTCGATACGGCTAATAGGACCGCAGTTACACGGGTGAAACTGCGGAAGTAACTCTATATATTATAAATATAAACTTTGAGTAGAAGGAGAGCAACATTTTATGTGTCAAGTGTAGGCTGAGTTTTCCCCATGTCAGTGACACGGGCCGCACGCAGTACATTAATCACGGAGCGCCGATGGATCTACAATTTGTATTGTCCAAGCCTAAATCATTTGTCAGAGAGCACCGAGTGCGCCTCCGAGCTCACTCGCATATCATTTGTCAGAGAGCACCGAGTGCGCCTCCGAGCTCACTCGCATATCATTTGTCAGAGAGCACCGAGTGCGCCTCCGAGCTCACTCGCATCACGTGGAGATGATCTCGGTAGGCTTATGTTAATTAAATTACATGGTTTGTGCAAGAAAGCGTTTCCGCACAAGTTCCTGGGGAGGACGGTGTAGTAGGAGGACGGAGACGGTAGACGGTGTTGCTCGGGAGTAGGTATTAGTATGAGGTTGATGCGTTGCTGAACTGCAGCCAACGCTGGGCCACAAGTCCACATAACTTATTGGCTCAGCAGATGTTTATGGACATCGGCAGTCATGAAAAGCCTGCGACTGATCCTTTGTCGGGGGACAAACATTAGGATTCGGAGGCTTTTGATCCTATGAAAAAATTTAAGGCTGACCACTGTAAACTTCACCACATGCTGTGTAGCAAGTAGTCGCAGTATATTTACACTGCGACTACTTGCTACACTATACATGTATACTACATACTAATCCATATTTAACATAACTAATTAACATAACTTATAACCGAAAATATTCACATTTCAAGTAACTATATAATTGTCAGGGCTCCGTCTTGGGACCTGTGTTTTATGCAACATACAATTTAAAGTTATAGAAGTAACACATCGTCTTTGTAATTTAAAATGTATACACATGTACAAGAGCACAGTTTTCAACTGCAAACACTAATGAGGTATACTGTACAAGCGACCGCCATTAAACGAGTTCTATGAATATTACGTAACGTATGAAAATGTAACTAAAATAAAAGTTTTAAAGTAGATATATGAATGTTGATCAAAGCAATTTACCCCAAGCGTGTAAGGTGCATGACCCATATAGTTTAAACTTTAAATAAAATTGCCACTAATAATCAAGATAAAGCTCTACTATCATATTAAACAATAAAAAAAACTAATGGTTTTAAAATAATCAGTTGCTAGGGGCCATTAATAAATTATAAGTTAAATCTCATTACAGGCAACACGAGTGCCTCCCTCGCGAATACCTATTACACGTGCTTAACGGGCCGTGACCGCACATAAAACAAAACCAACACGATTAGATGTTACCATTTGGGGATGGGCGAATTATCACTTACATCAGACCAGCCAGAGGCGAACTGTCCCCGCTCAGCAGCGACATATACCACGCGGCTCTGGAGAGATTTGATAGACAATAATCTACAAAAGTAGCTTCAGCGCATGATGATGGGAAAATAGATCGTAATACGTAGGGAATAGAGGAGGTGGTCGGCGTAAAGAGCTTCGATCACGTGATAGTGAATCATGCTACGCCTCAGACTCCCTCGGATAATCTGTCAACGTCATTATCTAGTAATGTGTGTAAAAAGAAGCGCGCGCAAAAACGCTTATTTGCGTATTAGACCCGTCGCAGCTCAGAGTCTAGCGCTGTCTCCCTCTCGTATTTTTTCTGACAACACCTGCTAGTGTGCTCGACATAAAAAAGTATATGTTAATTTGCCTCCTATTTACAGTAATAAAGACAGAAACATTTGATGCTTGTTATAAAATTGATGGTTGAATTACAACGTTGAAATGTTCATAAGAAATAAAGGGACCGGAACATGTCTGTACGAGTCCGGAGTCTTGTCGTCTGGTTATTTAGTACAGCCACAGTTAATTGTACAATATAACACAATATTTGTGTTGTTACAGCAATTACCCAATACTAAGACTCGCTGTCAGCGCCAGTGTGTTGTACTCTGGTTACATCCTTTTACTATTTTTAAATGCGCGAGTTTGCCGGATTCAGACTTTTAACATTTTGATGAAGACTTGAATATTTTTAGTTGCTTTGTTACTCGACTGCGTCAGAAGGAGGGTAATGTTTTTGTGAGTATGATTGTTTGCGTGTATATGATGTATGTAGGTGTTCTCTTCTACGGCCTAAACGGCTCGGCAGATTTTTTGGCATGAGGTGTCGTTAAATCCCTAAAAAAATAAAAAATAAACAAAATAGCAGATTTTGGGCACAAATTCATAGTAAAAAAAAATATGACCTATCACATCAAGTTGGGTATCAAATTGTGAAGACTTTAAGGAGGATTCCAAAAATGTATCTTAGTTGTGGTGTGAGTTTAACAGAAACAAAAAAAAATATAAAATAAAAAAATTATTAACACATCTGACTGCGGGACTAATTTGTGTGTTTCTTAAGAAATTATTAATTTTAAATGTAAAATCTTGGCAAAAACATTTTCAAAAAGTAGTGGAACCTAACTGTAGAGGCCTCGTTTCTTCTTTTCAGTTAGCAGTAGGGTATTCTGTTCTTTGAATTTTATAACACTTTCTTGTATTATACTTTTAGCCTACCTGGACTAGGCGAGCACGTTCAGACTCAGGCCTCGGGGTCGACTCAGCGCGTTGCTCAACTGCCGCTGCTTGCTAAATTGATCCAGATCCTAACTCATAAGCGCATTGCACAAGGATCAAAATGGCAATAACATTTCCTAATCTTGGCAATGGCGACTAGGTGACTAATCTAGCAAGTGACCTTTATGTCTAGATTAGTTTGAGCTGTTGTAAAAAATAGTCTCTAGCCCATGGATAAAAAGCCTGTCAAGTGTGAACCGGGTTCACACACTGATGGTCCCGTAATAAACGCACGAGCATGGTAACATTACTAAGATAATCATAAATTTGCGAGAGTCTGAACTCACCTTGTATAAAATGAATTAAAAAAATTGATTTCCTATAATTGTAATTTACTAATTTTCTTTCGTAGTTTGTACTTCTTACAAGAATTTTGTCAAGAAGTCATATTTCAAAGACCTAGGATCGACAAAAATGTACATTGACGGTTGTTTCTTTCAATAGCTTTGAATTAGAAGTATGATTGTTATATATTCTTCAAGGGTTTCCTAACCTCATTATTTGACATGAATTCAGGTTGTTCTTGCCACGCGATCCTAGGGGGAAGGACATTGACAGACTAACTAACAGACATACGGAAGGACAGGTGGATAAACAGACAATAAAGTGGACTTATAAGAGTTCCGTTTTTCTTTTTCAAATGCGGAATCCTGAAAAGGTATCGGTAGATGTTACTGATAACTCTACATATTATTTAGCACATGTATTAACTATTACGCTTCCAGTCAGGCTTAATAATAATATCTGTGGACTTATCACATCACGCTAGCCTAACCCTTTGCTAAAAAGGCCTTGGTGTTAATTTTATTAGACAACGGAAATATATTTAATACGTACTGCTAATTAAAAACAATACATATTTTTAATGTGTATGCGTCTGTCGGGACAGCCAGTGTATGAGTATTAACAATATACACACAGTCTTGTCTCTTATCTGTCTGTTTTTGGTGTCGGTATGCACCATTTACTATTATTATATTACTGCATAGAATTACAGGCAACACGTATTTGTATTATAAGCAACATCACATAAGCAAGCAAACAACACCAGGTCTGTGGCCGAACCCGTGAGCGCGGCTTCGAGTGGTTGAACTGACAGTAGACGCTGTCACGCTGTGTTGACGCACCTGAGAGCCGGCCGACCGGGCGCGGCAGTCGCAGTCCTGTTCGAGTGGTTGAACTGACAGTAGACGCTGTCACGCTGTGTTGACGCACCTGAGAGCCGGCCGACCGGGCGCGGCAGTCGCAGTCCTGTATGTTTTATAAAAAAGTAATTAACTGTCCTATAAATAAAGTCAATGGTGTTTTGCTTCCTTCCAAGCATAGCTTAGACGACCAGACCTGACCTGCGCAACGGTGACAGAAACCCAGATCTTCAGTCAGTTCAACTAATTTCCAATGTCCTACCGTACACAATTACGTATGTATGTAACATGGTAAGAGTGTAGGTCTGTTTGACAGTTTAATTCGACTAGCAATTTACACATCCTCGGAGCCCAGCCTTTAACAAAATTTTATTTAAATGTGAGTGTGATGTTAATGTGATGTGATTTTATTTTTTATTAAGTTTCCGTAGATGGATGATGAGGATGGATGCGATTAGCAGATCGCTCGTCTTGGCGTTCTTTGAAAGATGCCAATGTCCAGCAGTGGACCGATAAGGGCTGATGATGATAATGATGACGATGATGGTGAAGGGTTCCGTAGGCAAACGATATATAGGCACGGAGTGTGTAAACGGTACCTACTAGTAGGTCACAAAAAATAAAAAACCGTTTTATACTATAACTAGTCATCCACCCCGGCGTCGGCTTCGGCAAAGTCCGTACGCAAAGCGGTATCACAGACAGCTTAAAAAAAGACGGCGTAAAAGTAACATGGCCTTTACATAAGAAATATAAAACATCGCGAGTGAAATAAGTTATCCTGTGAAGCTGAGACAAAATTCATATGAAACCAAATTAGTTTTAATGGAAAATTTGTTTGAATCACATTATACGGACAGCGGCAGATAATTAACCTTAAAGTATCAAACAGATCCGCACTAAAATATTTATTGGAATTATTCTGTATTCAAATCAAACATATACCGGGCTTCTGTAACACACTTCCGCCCCCTTTCATGATGTCAAACAACCAAGAGCTGCGTGTACTTTGACACACATGAAGTAACAATACAAGAGGACAATACTCGGCCTGCTTGTCGCCAAGCATAAATTATCTCTTCATTTATTAAAAAATATTCGTACTAACTGTAGTAACAGGTCAAGAGGTGCAGCCGCTGTATTGCAGCGGAGCTGGGCCGGCGCGACAGATTTCGGAGTAAAGTGAAAATTAAGCTATCCCGTTTCGTGCCTTTGAGCCGGCGGTCCATTAGAGGGGAGGAGGGCGTGAATTTAACGCATTTG
The DNA here is from genome assembly GCA_017140195.1 of Eumaeus atala. Classification (NCBI taxonomy): domain Eukaryota; kingdom Metazoa; phylum Arthropoda; class Insecta; order Lepidoptera; family Lycaenidae; genus Eumaeus; species Eumaeus atala. Next base: position 8,409 of record JAFELO010001008.1, on the reverse strand, counting down.
CATAACTATTATGCGGATTTTTATGGGCGTCGTTCCCCTATACTTTAAAAAACTATAAAATATGAATACCACGGAGTCAACTCCCTTGTGCGTGTGGCTTCAACCTAAGCCGTTTGATTTTTGGGCTGAAGTCTTGTGATTGTGTCGACCACGCGGCTTCCACACGAACTCTAATGGGATGACACATGAACACATGAACACATGAACACATGAACACATGAATACATGAACACATGAACACAGGGCTGCCAGCCTCGTGAATATTGCTCAGAGTTATTTTCAGGTGCGAGCACTTATTGCGTCAGGTGAATTTTGAAAGTGTAAAAATTACGATCGGAATTGCTCCGGAGGCCTTAGTGCACACGTAACGTGACTAGCGATTTAGACGCGACTGCGGCAGAAAGAGGCTATGTATACAATATCATACAAACGTAAGGATGTCCATGTCTCTGCCTCGCCCTGCAGCCCCAACGGCTGGATTTTGACGTTTCTTTAGGTTAGTTTTGATAACGCGCTAGTGTTCGTTTGTAAGGTGTAAACTCCAGTCGAATATCAGAGTGGACACAGATATTTATAACTAATTGAAATTTGTGGCAAAATATTTTTTCAATAACAAAACTAAAAATATCGTCATTCAAACTTGTTGCAAATAATTTAAAATATGGGAAGCATTACAGTTGATAGATAAAATATCAAAATGGCGGTCTATAAGCACAATGATGTGGAATATTAAATATGAACGCACGAAGCGATGCGATCTCAAGCGGCCGCTCATTAATATAAATCATCTACTTATACAAAAATTTGCGACCAAAACTCACCATAATTACTGACCGTATACGCCACGGAGTGAACTTGTGCTGGAAGTGAACATTTTGTTCTAGTCAGCTGCGCAGGCCAAACATTATAGTGTCTTCACCACACAGATGCTCTCTAGCGGCAGCCACCCGTTCGATTCCGACACGACCGGAGAGCAGTCAGGTGCAGACTCCACGGCTGTAGGTGCTCTCGACGTACGTCGGTGTAACATCAACTTTCCTGACTTCAAAGTTATTAAATAAAAAATGAAATATTTTTATCGAGACGATGACTGTTCTAAGTTGCTGATTATTCTCAAGTAACGCGTCATTTCTAAATTTAATATCACATTTCCTGGAGGGTCGAAGGTACATTTAAAATACCTCAGATATTCAAGAATATAATATGTTATATATTTTAATATATTTCTAAAATCTAAACTCCGTTCAAATAATTTTTGTATGCAATTATTTTAATTATAACATTTGAAACAATTTAATATCACGTAAACTTCAAATACGCCCAAGAACAGAGAAACACATTTTTTGTAATTAGTGGATTTCCTTAATAAACACAGTTTATGTTATTAAATAAAATCCATAATATAATAAAATGGTTAAATAATTACCACCAAACGCCGCTCTTTTCGTTTATAGTCTTGTTTCCAAAATTTATTTCAATAGTTTCTTGGAAACATAACATAAAATATAATGTCACTTTTTTTTAGAAAGTAGAGCAATTTATTTTTTAAATTAAATGTGATAAAAGTCATTGACAAATTCCTTAAACCAATAATACTGACGACATCGCTAATGAAATTTTAAATATTTGATCGTCACAAAAGGTAAAGTTTACCGCAAACATCAAAATCCCGATCGTAAAAACAGAAGAAAATCTTTTTTGTAAAATGACTTCATTAGAAATGATTTAATTTTTTTTTATTTTATTGTTATTGGTTATTTATGTCATAAAAAGGTTTTATATACCCTCTATAACATTGTTTTTCTATACATGTCATAAAACAAAGTCCACAAATCTACCTGTTCGTATGCGATAGATTTTCTTAAAGACTATAAACATATTTTCATGCGGTTTTCACCGACGGATAGAACGCTGCCCGAGAAAGGTTTCTTCAGTGTGTATTTTGTTTGCCCGTGTTATTCGCGGAGGAAACCAGATCGCTAACTGTTACAACTGGCTGGCATTATGGTTGTCTGTTTAGTCCGACCAAGCCAGGAGGATGCCAATGTTTTTCGAGTGTATGTATGTAGGCATGTGTGAGTGTAAGTATGTACGTATGTGTGAGGCATGTGTGAGTGTATGTATGTAGGTATGGGCGAGTGTATGTATGCAGATATGTGTGAGTGTATGTATGTAGGGAATGTTAACGCACGGGATGTCGTTAGTTTCGTCTTGATAACGCGATAAGCAATCTGTATATA
>JAFELO010001007.1:31169-73192 GCA_017140195.1 Eumaeus atala | reverse complement strand
AGACGGCCCGCAGGGAGCCGACGACTCGATGTCACGATTGTGACGCGGCGGTTGACTCGGCCCAGCACACCCTCGAGGTGTGCCCGAGATGGGCGGCGCTGCGTAATGCGATCTGACATCAGTTGTCGGAGGGGACTTGTCAAAGTCGAGCATCATCCTCGCGATGCTCGGCAGCGACGAGTCCTACAAGGCGATGGCTTCCTTCTGCGAGACAGTCATGTCCCAGAAGGAAGCCGACGAGCGGGTGAGAAAGGAGGCTGCCGACGCGGCCTCCCCCCGCCGACGACGAATGGGGGTACGAAAGAGGCGGTATCTGCAGCGCCTTCAGTAGTGCCCCTGTGTTCCGTGTCGGGCCGGGATGGGAACCCGGTCCACTTCCAATGACACGGCGTCGTGGGGACTGTCTTAGAGTAGCCGGACAGTCTCCGAGGAGGTGAAGTGTGGCCTTTTCGCCGAGGCCAGCCTGTCGCTGGAGGAGTCCTGTTGCCTGCAGATCTGGGACCCTCCACTTATAGCGACTGATGGCTCCCGTAGGGGTTGCTACCCAAGGGCCGAGTCCAACATAGGTCTGGGGGTCTACACGGGCTCCCAGGTATTATGCGTAAATGCATTCCCCTTCGCAACAAAAAAAAATGTTATGTTATGTTATGTTATGTTATGTTATGTTATGTTATGTTATGTTATGTTATGTTATGTTATGTTATGTTATGTTATGTTATGTTGTGTTGTGTTGTGTTGTGTTGTGTTGTGTTGTGTTGTGTTGTGTTATGTTGTGTCGTGTCGTGTCGTGTCGTGTCGTGTCGTGTCGTGTCGTGTCGTGTCGCGTCGTGTCGTGTCGTGTCGTGTCATGTCATGTCATGTCATGTCATGTCATGTCATGTCAAGTCATGTCATGTTATGTCATGTTCTGTTTTCTGTGCTGTTCTATGCTGATCTGTTCTGTTCTGTTGTATTCCGTTCTGTCGTGTTCTGTTCCGTTCTGTTCTGTGCTGTCCCGTTCTGTTCTGTTCTGTTCTGTACTGTTCTGATCTGTTCTGATCTTTTCTGTCCCGTCCCGTCCCGTCCCGTACTATTATAACTATTTCTATATTATATAGAGAAAAACGAGGGACCAGAGCTTTTTGACGACTACCCAAGCCCACAGACATTCGCATTATTTATGTACTACAGATGCGTTGCCTTCACTTCCTCCACTTTTTCAAGGAGCCACCGGCTACTGACAAACCGCAAGTAACGCAACGGCATAGCCGCCAATTGCCGGTGTCATCTGTGAGACAAATCCTGGCCGGTCGTGTCTATCCATTTTGGCTGCAATACATCATGACACTACCACTTACTAAAAGCCTGTGTAATGACTAGAGCCTAACCGCATTTCATCCGAGCCGCAGTTAAGGATATCCTGAAACAATTTACGTTTTCTAGAACATTTTATTAAACATTTTAATTAACTAACATACTTTGAACATACATAACATTTTATTGATATGAATACGGTAGGACGGCTGAATTTGTATTGTACACTAACTGTGGCCGGTGGCTTCACCCGATGGTCACAGCGTAAACGTTGGTATAAAGTCAATTAAATTACTCATAGCGAACTAAACGTGGCCTTACACGGTTACCGACCCTTATATACATTCGCTAAAAGGATGCTCAGCCTGTGTCTAAATTAAATTTAGCTAATATTATTTTTTCGGTCGCTGGCAACCCGAAAGGGGTGCCGTAAAACCGTATGTAAGAACGTAATGATCATTAAAAATAATGTTGATGCGTTTCAGAATTATCAGCTCAATTAATGTGGGTTCATGTTCATATCAACCTGGAGTGATATATCATTGCTAACAGGACTTCGCGTATTCATTAAATTTGGTACTACCTCCCTGGGTATTTGATCACTGTAAACTCATGTGATAACGGGAAAAAAAAAGTTACGGGTCAGGTTGCCGGAATACCCCACAAATTTCGGTAGCAGGCAGCTCTCTGATATTTCAAAATAAATTAACTTAAAATTATCATAATGTTGTAATGTTACAAAAACGCAATGTGTACCAGTTTTGGTTCAATATGACATGACATGACATGACATGACATGCCGTGACGAGACGTGACATGATATGACATGACGTGACACGACATGACACGACATGACATGACATGACATGACATGACATGACACGACATGACATGACATGACATGACATGACATGACATGACATGACATGACATGACATGACATGACATGACATGACATAACATAACATAACATAACATAACATAACAGAAGAGAAGAGAAGAGGACGGAATAGTTTAAAACTTTATTCAGGAAAAAAATTACACTGTCCCACATCTCGTTATAACAATAGTTGCTTATTCTAAAATACACAATAGATACATGGAATTTCAAAACAAAAACAAAAAAAATACATTACAAATTGAGACAGAAATCTTATATATATATAAAAGAAAGTCGTATTAGTTACACCACTTATAACTCAAGAACGGCAGAACAGATTTGGCTGAAAATTGGTAGGGAGGTAGCTTAGAGCCAGGAGACGGACATAGGATACTTCTTATCCCGTTCGACAGCGTTTCCGTGTAACTTGACATGAAACGTCAGTCACTATAAAACGTGGTATAACAAAAAAGAGTCAGACTTGGAATAACAAAACGCAAATGACAGCTATGTAATTGACGTAAAATGACAGCTATGTAATGACGTATGGATGACAATTTGATATTTATAAGAAATCAATATTAAAACTATTTCTATTAAATAAATAATTAAGAAGTGGATTGAAGTGAAGTGAAATTTAATTGAAAGTGAATTGAAGTTTAATTAATAATGCCGCGACCAAGACGATCGAATCTTTCCCGACAAAGCCGTAATGCAAGAAGAATACAAAATACTGCAAATGAAAGGACTGAAGAAGAACAAGTAATTGCACGTGAACAGCGCCGTGATAGTATGACTCGGCTTCGTGCTTCTCAATCACGAGAGCAAAGTGAAGCAGCCCGTGAAACAGCTCGGTTGGCAATGCAGAACCGTCGAGCGAACAACAGAAGGCAACAAATAGATAATTTGCGACGCAGAACAAGATATATAGGTGATTTGAATCGAGCAGCGTTTCGATACGATTGCAGCAATGATTACAGCTTGCATCCTAGCGTTTGCATTGGGCAAATGGACGTTGTTTGCGAGTATTGTGGTGCATTAAAGTTTTCCGCTGCCTTAATGGTAAAGTGAAATTGCCAGTGTTGACTCCGCCACATGAGCCATTGTATTCATTGCTTTGTGGCGAAACACAAGAATCACGCCACTTTCTTGCAAATACTCGAAAATACAATACTTGTTTGCAAATGACGTCATTTGGCTCAGACATTATCGAAGAAGGAGGATTTAATCCGACATTTAAGGTATTTATTTTTGTACCTACATTGAATGTAGTTAAAGAATAACTTACTTTATCTATTGGTATGTATTATATTGGCTAATACTGAACTCTACTCTCCCACAGAAAAAGTGTTTATAACCCAGTTAATACTGTCTGGTTTTTATTTTGTAGATACAAGGACAGATTCACCATCGAATTGGATCATTACTACCATTCGAAGATACACAGAATAAATTTTTACAAATATATTTCATGGGCAACATGGAAGAACAACTTGATCGACACCTAGGGATCAATACAGGAATGAAGCGAGCAATTATTCAACACTTGCAGTGCCTGCTTCATGAACATCATGCGTTGGTCAGGTTGTTTAAGAGTGCTTTAGAGCCCATACCAAATGATGACTATAAAGTTATCATCAAAGCAGATAAACGACCATCTGGAACACACGAACGCACATTTAATGCTCCAACAGTAGACGAAGTTGCCATCCTGATTGTTGGTGAACAATTGGAAAAACGCGATATTGTGCTTACACGTCGCGATACTGAGCAACTGCAACAAATATCTGAAACTCATCGTACATATGACGCATTGCAATACCCACTGATGTTTTGGCAAGGAGAAGATGGATATTATTTTAATATTAAAATGATAAATCCATTGAATGGTAAAATGTCACTATCTTAATAATGGTCAATGTCTGTATTATTTGTCTTTGAAATGGTTAATTATCAAATTTTTAATTTTATGTGAAGAAACTACAAAGAAAGTTAGCTCAATGAATTATTATGCATATCGTTTGATGATTCGTCAAAATGTTGGCAACTATTTGCTGCGGTTTCGTCGATTATTTCAGTAGTATTGCGTTGACATGTATGTAAAAATAGAAACGGAACGTTTAACATTTATTAGGTTGAACCAAGCCAAACTGCGTTCTGAGGAGTACATCTATTTACGTGATGCAGTTAGTACAGAAGGAAATGCAGCTAATATTGGTCGATTAACTACTCTGCCGGCGACGTACATTGGTAGCCCACGTCATATGCATGAATATGCACAAGATGCAATGACATATGTTCGTCATTACGGCCGGCCAGATCTCTTTATTACTTTTACCTGTAATCCAAAATGGATAGAAATTACTCAATTGCTGCTTCCCGGATAAACATCAAATGATAGACACGACATCACAGCACGTATATTCAGGCAAAAAATTCGGTCCCTGATGAACTTTATTGTTAAACAACGCGTCTTTGGAGATACGCGATGCTGGATGTATTCAATCGAATGGCAAAAGCGAGGCCTGCCGCACGCATACATTTTTATTTGGTTAGTGGAAAGAATTCAGCCTGACCAAATAGATGATATCATATGTGCCGAGATTCCTGATCATGAAGTCGATCCAGACCTACATGATGTTGTTACTACTAATATGATTCATAGACCGTGTGGTGCCATCAATCCCCAATCACGTTGCATGGTCGATGGAAAGTGCTCTAAACGATATCCACGGAAATTAACGGCGGAGTCTGTCACTGGCAACGATGGGTATCCGCGAGTGCATATCATTATAAAAGCTAGGCAAATATATGGAAAAATTGAGATAAAACTAACATTTTGGGACGTTACGGCAGCGCGAGCGCTAGTTAGAGATACGGTACGAATTCACACGGGCCCCGCAAGGGGTCCGGGAAGTAACCTCCCGGACGCCTAGCGGCCGGAGCGATTTGCTCCCTACTAGCGGGTTCATCCGCATTCCGTTAATACGGAACGGGCCTTGGGTTTGACAAGTGTCAGTAGAAGAAAAGAACTCTCTCAGTCGGTATCCATCGCCCTGCTGAGGTCGTACCTGGGCGGCCTGCCCCTACCGGGTGAGATCACCGGTTGACCCGGTGAAGGCCCAGCAGATGGCGACCTGCGATCTAGGTCGATGTCTCCTCACGCACGGGTTAGGTGGCTTCACGGCTGAGTGGTTGGGTAAGAGAAAAGACAGAGAAACAAGATGTTACTGTGTGGTAAGAGAGAAGGTGACAAGACGTGTATGAAGAGTCATACACGCCTGTGTAGGAAGTGGATGAACGGCGAGATCGCCGGTATTCACGAACATTACTATTATAGTAGTGCAGTGATACCGGCAATATCTCTTCGCATTGGCGCTAGTAGGGGGCAGTATTTATGCACCGAACAGGTGCGGTTGCGACATGATTTCCTGGATTAATAGGAGGACGCCGGGGAGAACATGTCTCACGGCGGTAAAAAATGGAGATCCGCTATTGAGAGCGGAAAGAAATTCAATAAATAATGAACTGGCCTGGGACCAAAGTCCCGGGCCAGTCCATGAAGCACGTAGGTTGCGTCGGCGGGAGCGGGCGGAATAATCACCTGGTTGGCGAGCAGGTCGCGTCTGTTCGCCAGTCGCGATCGGCGCAATTGGCGATGGTGCGGCGCGAGTTGAACGGCGAGTTGAACGGCGAACCGGCTGGGCTGGCGGCGGGGCAGCTTGCTCAGCGAGCGCAGCCGGAGTGACAGTGTGAGTGTCGCCTGTCATCTCGTCGTCGGAGTCTAATGGCGTGGCTGTTCCGAGGGCTGCTGTCCTCGGTCTCCGTCTTCTTTTCTTCCTTGGAGGCTTTGCCGGTTGCGGGCCTCGAGGGATGGGAGCATTCGCGGCTGCCATTAGCGAATGTGCTAAAGGCGGTGGCAGTTCCATGTGTGTCGGCGGGGCTCACATGGTCGGCGGGGCTCACGCGTGAGCGCAATAGCCCCCGCACGGCGATTCTTCGCTTCGCGCACGTACACCGGGCATGAGCGGCTGTTTGCTGGATGTGCGCCAGAACAGTTGGCGCATATGGCTGCTTCCGTCCTTGGATATGGGCAATCCCGTGCAGCGTGCCAGCCGCCGCATCGCACGCAGACTATCGGGCGGTGGCAGTGGGCGCTTGAGTGCCGGAACTGTTGACATCTATGGCATTGCGAGGGCCCCTTATGGCCGCGCCATGCCGAAATGGACACCCCGGGTATATTAAGGAGCTCCGAGATTTCGTAAATACCCGGGATGGTGTATCTCGTCCTCTTCAGGGTGGCCATAAAAATGCACCCCGGTCTCCCCTTCCTGGCGCGTATCCGGCGGACGAACTGGGGCTCGCAGCCGAGCCACTCCAGCTCCGCCGTGATGTCTTCTGGGCTTGTATTTTCCAGGAGGCCTCTTATGGCCACCTTAACGACCTTTTCCGTCGGCAGTGAGTATGTAAACCACGCGACGCCTTGTGTACGCTCCAGCTCGCACAGATAGTGCTGGATTATGCGATACTCGTCGGCGTCGCGTGGTGTGAATCTAACGCCTTTCCCCGCTGGGCGTGCGTTTGGTGCACGGCCGAGGCGTTTGCGTAGCTCCGCGAAATGTTGCACCCAGTCTGGCAGGCGCTCGACCACCAATGGCGGGTAGCGTGGTGTCTTCTCGGGCGGGCGTGTCTCGGCGGCTGCGACAGCAACATCTCCCGTCTCGCTCTCGGCCGGTAGTGTGGGTCGGGACAGTGCGTGGATTCTGTATCCATAGGCGTCTGCGCGGCTACGGCCGCGAATGAACGAGTCGCAGGCGCCTGTTGGGAAGTAGATGTGGAGGTGGACGTCAGTGCGTCCACGTACCTCTTAGTAGGTGTACTAATCGATGGACTGATCGATGGCACGGTGGGCTCCGGCTCCGGACGCGTGCGCTTTGCGGCGGTCTTCTTCCTTGGGTCTTGCGGCGGGCTGCGCTGCACAAGCGGCGCGGGTACAGGCGCCGCTGGCGCAGGTGGCGTCGCCCGCGGCTGGATCGGGCTCGGGTCCCTGCTGCTCGACGTAGAGTTGTCGCGCGGAGATGAGGAGGCCGTGCTGCCCGCGGAGGACGATGAAAGGGGGAAACCTCCCTGGCGGATCAGGTCCACTATTCCCCTGTATCTCTCGCGAGGAAGATTCCTTTTCATTGTTTCGCGGTTGTCGCGAAACGCTTCCACGTCCTGCAGGCGAGAGGCGTATTCTGCAGGCGTCATCTTGGAGGCGTGTCCCATGCCGGACGGAGCTGGTCCGGACTCTCCGGCGGGCGCCGCCGGACTGCAGGTGGAGGGATCAGTTCCTTCCGCCTCGATGCCGGCAACGCGCTGCCGTGAGGCATGCTCAGCCCTGGCTTCCCGGAACTCTGGCTGGGCGGCGTTCTGGAAATGTGGTCGTCACGAGCGTTCTGGAGTACTCCACAAGCGACGAAGGTTGGGCCAATCCGCTAGTTAGATTTATACTTCAAATAATTTATAGATAAGTCTCCAATATTGGATGTCAATAAATCTATAATAATAACAGAGCTGAAGAGTTTGTTTGCTTGCACACGTTAATCTGTGGAACTACTGGCCCGAATTGAAAAATATTTTTGTGTTGAATAGTCCATTTATGGAGGAAGGGTAATGATCCATTTATAGGATCTATAGTAGTTTTATAGCTAGTGGGTTTAGACAACATGTCGTGGGTTTAAATAATGTTTCCAAAATTTCATATATGTCTCGTTGAGGTGCCCTGTTGCTGCTAGATCCGGGGCATTTGAATTTAGCATCCGATATCACCTGCAGGGTTTAATGGCTATTCGGACCGTAAATGCCTTGCCCTGTGAGCCAAAGTATATATTATACATCGAACAATCATCATAGATATTGCTAATGATAAAATAATAATAATCTGTGGACGTATCACACCACGTTGGCCTAGTCCTGTGCTAAGTACCGTAAGGACTTGTAGAACAGACAATGGAAATATATGTAAAACTTTTACAAATTTAAGTAGTTTTATATATGTTCCATATTATATCAATATAAATTATACGTAGATAAACACCAATGGTAGGGATTCGGACCCGAGACGTCATGGCGCAACATGCACGGTTATCCGAGCTATGTTACCGACTGAGCAGGTCGTTAAAATAATAATAACAATATTGTTATGTTATGTCTCTGTAGTGGTTGTTCTGATTTTTATGAAACAATAAAAACTATCAACTGTCGTGCAGATGTTTTATGATTATCTACAGCATAATCCCGATACCTTTACAAAAATGTTGAGTCAACAGACTATTTAGACTTTTCATACCACCATAGAGATAATAACCATAAAGGGAAACGTACGGACACACGGGTAGGTGTGAAAGGTTCATAAGCGATTCGAAAATAACATAACCGTTTTTTTAAGAGGGATGAAATATAACGATTGCCATTATGCCGGTTGGGGGTGGGTATATAACCAAATTCCTTGCGAAAGGATACCGAAACTGAGAGGACCTTTGGTTAGATACTTACCTAACTCGGTTTATGCTTCCGTACTTAAATCTATGTTTCACGAACAGAACCCTTTACCAAGTACATTGAGTGGTATTTGCGATCTTTGTGCTAGTTCAATATTCGTGATCATCATCAACCAAACATCTTTCTTAACCTTTTCCCTTTCTAATAAGGCATATAATAGTGAATATTAATAATTATTAAAGAAGTAGGAAAATAAAAATAGCTTCTTTTTATAGAAATGGGGGGGGGGGGGAAACAAGCAAAACGACACCCATGAACATGCACTATGCGTGACACTACCTCCATCTATGCAGCATGGAACTACCTCTTCCTAAATATAATCTCTTCTATCTCTTCCTAAAAATAATATAAGTAGCATGTCTCCGCGGTTTTATCCGCGTAACTCCGTCCTACTGGCCATAGCGTCATGGCATATAGCCTATAACCTTCCTGCATAAACGGAAACAAAATACCTTTTTCATTCTGACCAGTAGTAGTTTCTGAGATTATCGCGTTGAAATAAATAAGAAAACTGTTTACCTTCATATTGTTAGAATAGACAAGTATGTTTTTTTTTTCAAAAGTTTTACAATTTTTTTTTAATTGAATTTAAACTTGTGATTTGTGTAAACTTCATTTGTTATACTTGTGGCTTATACATAAGATATAAATAAATAGTATATTGCTTTTCTCGTGTAGATGAATATTTCAAATTATTCAGAAAAAAAGATATAAATATACGTGAGTCATATCTTCATAATAATCACTACTGTTTTCAAGTGTTTAATGACCATTCGATAAACCTCTTTCAAAGTAGATAAATTTCTCTCATAAACTTATTCTTCATTTCTTCTCTCATATTATTACTACTGAACACAACAACAACACATCATTTTCATTAATAAAGTAGACAGAGAGAACGGAGTGCCACATATCAAGATCTTTATACACATGCCTTGCGCCCTTCACATTCATTACACTTTTTTTACAGACACGCCGGTTATAAAGACTCTTGACTCCATTTTCGGACAGAGCCGGTCAATCAGGTCATTGTTGTGGTATAAACAGTATCAGTATTCCACGGATTACATCTCCTATAAGAATCTTTTATCTACCATTCTTTCTAAATGTCCGTACCGACGGAGCATGCCCTTTCTCTGTTGCAACTACCTAAATTCTGTATAATATGGTGTTTCTATAAAAATAAACTTTCCCGCAATCTAAATATTACATTTTTTGTAATAACACCAAATCCACAAAAAATAAATAAAGGCAACTGCAAACAACAGGAATGTAAAAGAATAAACAAAAACGAAAATGTCTACTGTAACTTTAGCTTAAGCGTGTCTATCATACGTATGAAATGACGAAAATGGTGACAAAGATTTTTTTGGTCTTTTTTCATCTTTAATATAAAAAAATTTAGACGTCGGTCCTGAGCCCAATTTTAATCCCGAGATGTTATGCCATTAAAATAAGAAGGTTGTACCGGGATTCTACCATTGCTCATGGATATTTCCTACACCGTTCTATAGTCCTAATAATGATTGCTGTCATAGCTAAAAGAAATTTCACTATTCACTTTATTTCCAATATAATATACATTATTAGTAATAAACATCACGTTAGGACACAATTGTCCGTATGCCTAAAGCAAGAGTGGGCGATAGGAGACATGAAATGTAACGATGCTGTTTTTAAATTTAATAACGGTTCTGACATTAATACTGAAAACGTTTAAAGTTTATTTCACGGAAGTCGAGTTACCATTACCATAAGAATAATAACAATAATAATAATAAATAATAGTAATAATAATAATAATAAAAGCAACAGCAACAGCGACAATAATAATACTAATATCAATAATAATAATAATAATAAACGAGCATCATTAAAATCTGTCAGCTAGATAATGACATGATAGCGTCTGCTATCATTGAGAACATTTGACCTGCGCGTTTATTCTGGCTCCTGCCATTGAATTACAAAAATACAAGATACACTATTTCATACTGAAATATAATTCTAAAGCATCCATGATTCTACAAGAAACACACGGTTTTTCAACGTTTACTTTACGCGCATGATTTTAAGTCCTTTCAGAACAGATTATATTTGAGAGGAGTGCATATTTTACACATATTACTTTGTAATGTCGCACATGCATTCATTTTTACGGTGTACAATTTTACATTGTCCTCATCTTTTATACAGATGGTTTTAAGAGTAAACAAGTAAGGTATTGTTATAAATCAATGGCTGCGACGCTTATAAGAGCTGTTCCATTGTGCATTTTTTGCTTCTCTAAATTTTGTATACGAGAAAATATTATTTTATACAGGTTATGAGCATGTAATTTATTACTACTGACGCCCATAAGTATGTCTGCACGGTTATAGATAATAGACGTCAGAATACCATTCTCTCACAAGCCGCATCAAATGAGACGTCCAAATGTCTTCTGTAAGCGATGACAATACCTCCCACATGCAGAAATAATCTAAGTAAGTACTAACTTCACACTAGGAATGTATACGACATATTTTCCGTCACCACCTTCCGTCTAGACCCACAACTGACACAGCTTAGATCTAATTCGTTCTCTTCTGTACTCCATTAGTGCCACCAATATTTCAATAAAAGCTCTAAAAACATCTCTTTGTAGCCCCTCAACTAGGTGTGTCAAGCGGCGCGCTGTTTTTGTACACGATTGTCCCCTCAATCTTGTTACAAACACTGTCATCGTTACATGTACACTTTGTTAACACGTTTGCTCTGTCAAAGAACTACTAAACCCAAAAGCTTTCGCTGAAACTTTTCATTACTCCGAAATACTTAGACTGGGCAAAGCTTCCTCGACTAGTCTATCTTTAAGCTTACGGATTATAAAGTTTTGAAGCTCTATCCCGATAATTTTTTCGTCGAACTGTTCCGTGTTTGACTGTGTACACATTTTATTCATCTTAGATATTTTGTGGGCTTGGAAGTTAACAATTCGCTACCTGTCCTAATCCTATAACTAGGTAGTCACGCCCATTGGAGAGGTGATAGGAGGGCAACGCATCTGCGTAATAATCATGTCCATTGGCGTCGGTAGTCATCAAAAGTCCAGACTGCACTGGCTTCTTTATTATTAGTCTGGTGTGATCCTAGACACCTTGGGCGAAGCCAATTTAACCGAGGAGGTAGTCCACACAGTTCCGAAACAGAGTCCGCTAATCAGAAGAGGGGACTAAAGATCACGTAAGGAAGGCGCTTTTGCGCTCTGGACAAGGGGGATGGGAGCCTAACCTCCGTTACACTGTCCTGAAATTAGTGGGGTTGTCTTGTGGTGTGGACAGACTAGCCGTTGAGGTACACTGATGGGCAATTCACCAACGGTGACCGTACCCGCAGTGGTATTATTGGGTATTCAGGATTATAATGAACCGAGAGCCCGTGACACTACCGGACCTGTGGTGGCGCTTAAATGCGTTTTCCAGCCTCAGAAAAAATAAGCCACATTGCCTAAACTATTAAGAGACCATGTAGATTTATGGTTTCTTACATAAGACTTAGTGACTACTTACGTATTTAAAACTAAAATATAAGATGATAGTTTTAACACAACCTGTAAGGGGGTAAATTAGTAAAAAAATAATATTTAGGTAATTAGTTGTATTTGAAGTAGTTAGCTCTATTGTTTGAAAAATCTGTCACCGAGGTGCTCGAGAGAGACGACTATTACCTTCCCGTGCATGACGTTCGGAACATGAGCCCTCCTACCAGGTATTCACATAATCCTCGACTTAATTATGAATTAGTAAGGGGAACATCGTCAATGTTATTGCCTCTGTAGGCGATCACTTTTAGACATTAGATAACAGAATATTAATTATATTATAAATCGTGGAGAAGGAAAAAGATTGATAAAGCAAAATATCGGTAGAGTTTGGCTTCATTCATGGAGAAGTGGCATATAGTTTTCCGTTTCTTCCCTTCTTGAACTTATGCCGTACAAGCGAAGAGATGCCCAATACAGGTTTATCGGATTGCTATGGGTGCTTTTCTGACGGCCAGGGGTCGTAAGAGGGTCCGAGCGCCCTCTCTCTCTCTCTCTCTCTCTCCCGTAGACAGGAGAGATGTATCCCGATATGTGAGTGTGTTTTTTAATCTTTATTTAATACACACCATAAGTTTACATTACATATACTGAAAAAATAATTATAAACCTAACTCTAAATCCCTTATATATAGCGAATGAGTAACAAAAACCTAAGAATCTGTCACTATATTCTATTTTAAAATTAGAATTAACAATATTATGTATAAAAAGGAAAAGTTCAGCTATATTACATTTAATGTCCATCATAAATTCTTGTCGGAGAATTCATTTCTATCACATTCTATAAGAAGAATATGGTATAAGTCTTCATGTCGGTTACATGTACAGTTCGAGATGGTATACAAGGTACAGCATTGCATTTTCCCGGTCACTTTTTTGGGTGAACACCACATCATATGAAAGTTAAGTTAACCTTTGTTATCTGTACTGTAAATCTAAGTAAAATTGTGTTAATATCGATTTACGTAGAAATATCAGTGTTCTGTGTAATATCTGTGTCTATATACTATGTCTATATAACTTATTTAACTAGTTAATGTGACACTATTCTTTTGTTCATAATAATGATCTAGCAAAACTTGTTAAACATTATGATAAATAAAATATTATATGGTCATAGTAAAGCACCATTCAGTTATTAAAAGGGAGTTTGATAGTATAGATTCGTGTTTGAAATCCTTTACAGGGATAAATATCGTGTATGTTGAGTTTGAATATAAATTGTATAATTGTTAGTTGTATTTATTGTTTTACTTTTATCCTTTTCTTTATCAATATATTACTTTTACTACATTTATTATGAGATTCAATTAAATATATAATCGTATCTCACATCAATAAAAATATGCTATGTTATGATTAATTATATATATCTGACATGCTCGGAGGCTGAAATGGCCTTGGCGCCGACTCTGAAGTCGTCGTTTGGGCTGTTCGCAGTTGAACGTGTGTGCGGTTGTCTGACTTGAGTGTCTGGGTTGTAGTTTCGCAGTTCGAGTGTGAATGTTTCACATCAGTCCCCGGGGATGTTTGAATGCTCATATACCGAGTGTGTGGTATCCTCTCTGAGAGTGTGTTTGCTTAAAGTGTTGGGACGACGACCGGTGATAGTTACACTGTTTGGATCATAGTCCACTGCTTTTATGACAGGAGGATTCGTGTGACGAGACACCCGAAGGAAATAATAACTTAACATGTCTTTGTAGTGACCTCTGATAGAGGGATAGTAAGTCATGATTGCGTTTGTACCACGGACACCCAGTGGCTATTCGCGGGAAGCGATTATGTCCCTTTTGCAAAATCTTTATGTGAGAGAGCCTAGCGGAAGCGAATACTATGATTGAGTATGACAGTATAGGGCGGATACAGAATTTATAGAGCGCACGCCTTTTCTTAAGAAACATGTTACTTTAAGTATTTATTAGGTAATAAAACTTATGACAGACGGACCGCACTTTATTACTGACTTTGGTAATGTGCTCTTTGAAGTTGATAACACGGTCAAGAGTGATTCCTGGATACTTCACAGAGCTTACTCGGTGTATTACTGTGCTGTAGAGGGCTACTGGGGCCATGATGCGCTGACAGCTGCTCCACAGAATTATATAGCTCTAATCTTTTGAGAGTTGACTTCTATTCTCCATAGTGCGAATCACTCAACGGGTGCAGTGACGCCCCGCTGGAGATTAGCATGGGAGACCTGGCTGACCTTAGACTCGTGTAAAGGGTGGCATCGTCTGTGAGCATCGCCAGCTCAATCCTGCGGTGGCGCGGGATTTGATTTGGTAATATAGAGCCCTGGCGGCCTCCGGTTCGATGGGGGCACATGTAGTGGGTGCCCTCTTCTCGGTATCTGAAGTGCCGATTTAATACGTAGTCCCTGATGATAAGTGCTAGTACTACTTCCACTAACATATCAGCATTTTTCTAGACGATATAGTGTGCAAATCAGTCCCTCGTGTCAGATTTTGTGAAACGCTTTTGCCACGTCGAACAAGACGGCGCCATCCATTCAGTACATATTCCGAGAGGTGGTGCACTTGTCACGGACAGAGGTGAGCTTCGCGAAATGCGAATTGCTGGTATATGAAGAGTTTCTCATCCCTCGCTCATCTTTGGTGTGTGCAGGGAGGAGTCTCTCATACAGCTTATCCAACGAACTGTTGAGACACATTGGACGGTAGCTTGTGAGCAAGTTTCTAGGCCTGCGTGGCCTGTGAATACCGATCGCAGTAACTTGCTTCTATATGTCTGGGAACGTGCATCCATGTGTATCATTCCTCACTACATCTTTGTTGAGTACGAGGAGAACTATCTCATAGGGCTTAGCCAACAAACTGACGAGACTTATTGGATGGTAGCTTGTGGACAAGTTTCTAGGCTCGCCTGGCTTGTGAATACTGATCATAATGGCTTCCTTCCATATCCCTCATGGAGTGCATTGACTATGCACACTATGAGATTTATTAGAACGCGGGGCAAGATACTAAGCATTTTGTTTTTGATTCTGAGACATGGTCTTTGATTGGGAATTTCACCTCGTCTATCGTCTTCAGGTGGAGGAGGAAGGCGGTGGCCAGTTTCCCTATCTGCCTAAGCTACATCTGCCTAAGTAATATGGGATTTGTTGCAAGACTACACAGAGATTGTAGCGTGTCGGCTAGTACCTTGGCTTTTTCATCGCCATCTATAACAGTAGGAAGCTTAGGTCGTATGAACGAGTTAGCCTTTTGGCGGTCTTCAGTGCCCGATTAACGGGTCAAAATACCTTTTGAGTACGAGAGGGGCTTATACTCCTTAGAAGGCGATCCCACCCTCCATTGCGAAATAAATCTACAAGTATATCGATTCTCAGTTTTTAGTTTTTCTTTAAAGAAATAGTAGGGTCTGTTAGTTACCTTCGTATGGATGTCAGTCATATTTGCATCTCGCGCGGCTTCTGATTCGAATTAAGTCTTTTATATCTTCCTGAACATCCATATGATTCTGGTGTGTCGTTTTGATCACTTCTGAAAGGTCTACTTTCGTTCGTGATGCAGATATGGTTAGCAAGATGGGTGGCTGCCTCGGTGGCAGCTTCACCGGGTGTTGTCGTATTGGCAATGTTGTCGAGATGACTCGATTGAAAATCATTTGAATGTAATTATAGGAAGGCTTAGACGGTGTAGTTTTTAGGAAAAACGACATTTTCATGTGGATCGAAATCAAATAATACGGTCCTATGGTCTGAGTATAGCTATTGTAACGTCTCACTTCGACTAGCGTTGAGCGAGACGCTTTTGACGTGGCAAAATGTAGAAAACTGGAGCGCTGAACGGGCCCATTATGCACTGCGAAACCGTGACGGGTCGGTTCAGGTGGCTGTGTAGCTGACGTTAGCGAGCCTTACACCGTTGGGAGTCGTACGGAAATCCCCCCAGTCGGTATAGCTTCTGTTCAAGACGCTGGCTGTAACTACTGAAAGACCTGGAACAATTTGCCGTTTTTATATCGCTATGTGAATTAGATTTCGATATGATTGCCACGCAGGTTCCCCAAAAGACGACCGCAGAATGTGCGGATGAATCGGGAATGGCCCGAGCAAGCCCGGAGGAAGGACACAGGGCCGGTACATCTGACATGTTCATGTTTAAAAACTAGTGGTCTATTCTATGTTCTGAGCATCTGGTTATGTAACCGCACAGGGAGTCAACTACTTCCCATTCCACGTGAGATAGAGGGGTGTGTTAAAAGGTAAGCCTAGCAAGTTGGGTGTGTGTAAAATGTATGTACTTCGCCTCTCGCACTGTCCCTAGAGAATGAGAAATTATACACAATGCAATTTATTAGTAGGGATACTCGCTCAATGGCTAACGAAGTTGCGCAACAACAACCCAACAAGGTTTTTTTACATTAAAACTACTTTTACAAATTTTATCACGGTTTATTTGATTATTGAAGAATTGTGTTAATCGGAACAACTGAAATTAAAATTATTTTGGGTACTTTTAAAACTTGGTACATCGGGACATCTGTCATCTCAGTCCCGTGATCATGGTTGCTGTAAAGCTTTTGAAACGTCAGGCTAAATAAATAATGAAAAAAACCGCGATATACTACGTAAAAGTAGTTTTATTGTAATGAGTAACATTCGCGTGAACTTAAGACATCAATGTGCCAACAATGTTTACTAATAGACCGAACTGGCGCAATCACTCAAAATTCTTTCTTTGTATGTTTCGTGTAAGGCGCACTAAACTTGCTAAAAACGTGTAACCTAGACCGGACAATCACACGGAATCATCCCTTTCCGGAAATATATTCTCGCAATAAACTGGCCGGAATGCTGCTGTACAAAAAACAATGGTGATGGGAGTGAGAAGATTACTAAGCAAAAACCTCAGCACGACTAATCGGGATGAATACCAGAACTAGACCCCTGCCCTTTTGCTGATCCGGGTTGGTAGGACCCTTAGTGGGTATTCGGTTTTGCTGCAAGTTCTACGTATCTATCGGGTCCTACCCTTTTCTGGAAATGTGTAAACGCTTTTTCCCGTGAAACCAGAAAAAAAGTGCGCGGACATAATGCAGCGGCTGGATCAGATAAATAGTAGGTATCTGGCAGCTAGCATGATAATAATTAATTAACTTATGAGTTTAGACCATCCGTAGATCATTTATCCACAATCGTTTATATCTCTGCAACTCTTCAAATACATTTTGACTCAGCTAAGATTTCGATGTTCGAAAATGTCCAACTGTGAAATGGGCCATATGTGGTTAAAATTTTACTATGACCACATTTTTGACAGTTCTATTACCTATCTTATATATTCTAACACAGTGAATGTTAATCCGACTATAATTATTGTTATTTAAGTGAAAATTTGTACATAATTATGTTTGTTATACAGATATAGATTATAAAAGCGAACAAACAAGAAATAATGATTATTCAAAAAAATTATTACTCACGTGCAATAGATTTTACGAAGGCAAGATCACAGGAAAAAATACTTGTAGCCTGAATCGAAACCCTCTATAACAGCCATACAACTATTTTCACGAGACATCAAGCATTATATTAGAGGCGAGGCTACAGTCATAACGACCGAATTTCAGAAGTTTATGTTCCTTCAGAACAACCCGCCATAACATTAAGTACGCCGTTCAGAATATACTCAGTTAAAGTGAACTCGCCAATAGAATAGGTATATCCATCGCTGTGGTAGTCTGCGGTTTTAATCTATTTAATAGAGTGCTCTAAAGACAGGCAGAGTTCTATTAATATGTTTTGGCAGCCTTGATTATATATGTACATTATATAACGCACTAGCAGTCCATCCCGGCTTCGCACGGATATTTCACGAAAAATAAAAATATAATTTCATGTTAATGCTGATTCAACATCGTGATAATGACAGTGAAATAAATATATTACAGAACGTCTGTCGGGACAACTAGTTGTCATTAATTTCTGCACCAAAATAAAGATTTACATATAAACTTTGGTTGCATTATCGAAGTTTCATAGTGATCGAATCGTATTAGGCAATTCTACAGGTTTATCACAAACAATGTAGGATTCTAATGGTAAAAGATTTTTTTAAATCGAAACAAACAAACAATCAAATGTTTCTTCTTTATAATACTAGTACTTCTATATTCTAATCTATACAGATGATGTGATGTCTTAATTAATGCAATGAAACTCATTGAATGCAGAAATAATGGCAGATGAAAGGTTAACAAAACAGACATACAATGCGAATGTGCCAAGATGTAGGTATCGGGGAAGATTAAGACTGACATACCATGATTAGATTGATCGCACACTGTCCGAAGGTGGAATCAGGAGTCTTTGTAAACGGCGTGTTCGTATGAAGCGTGTTATGAATGTGGAGAAGTTAAGGTAGATAAGTAATGATCGTGGTATGTGACACTCCGTTCACTCTGCCTATCCCATTAGGGAACTGGCGTATGTTGTTGTTGTTGTGATGTCTTAAGCACCCTATTATTCAAATGCAATATGCGCTAAAAAGTTATGAAAACTGTTACTAAATTTATTATTAGCTTTTGAAAGATATGCATTACAACGAATCTATACATATTATAAAATAGGGTCATGCGAAACTTGGTCTCTGTATGTGCTCGTTTTTCACGTAATATACTAAATAGATTGCAAGCGGTTTTCACCCATGAATAGGGAGATTCCCGAAGAGGGTTTTAGTTCTATATATAATTAGGTTCCTATTATTCACAGACGACGCCAGGACAGATAATATTTTAACCTCTTGATATATTTTGTTTATGCATAAGTGTTAGTTGACGTGGATGACAATTGGATTCCTTTCTCACTGTACGCATAAAATAAAAAGTATCAGGAATCCTTTTGTAATGGAGATGCAAACGGAACATAATACGGGTACCTACAGATCGTAACAAGTGGCGTTTTTAACTGACAAGGCAGTTGTTCGGGCAGGTACATCAAAGGCTCGGTCATCTAAAAGTTTAGAAGTGAATACACCTCTACGAGTATATTTCTGGCCCTGCACCGGAAAGCGCATTATTGGACGGCCTCCTCCCCCAGAGGACGGATGACCCGGTCAAGGGCATGGGAAGCCGCTGTTATACGTAGCTTATGACTGTTATCTTTGCCTTTCTCCGTGGGAGGCCTATAACCAGCAGTGATCGTCTTCTGGCTGCCGCTGCTGCTAATGGTCATAAAAAGATTAATTAATATAAAGTGGCAAACGTACAGTTGGAGATTTTAGCCATAACTGACGCTTATAGACATCCCTGTAATCGCTATACATGACATTCTATTCTCTTCTCCCTCTATATATCAACTATCGGATATAAACAAAACACACGAAACGTGACAGTGTAGTATTTTATCACGTGGAACGGCGCGGGCGTGTAAGCCTAATTTGGGCGCAACGTACCATGCTACGTCATAATAAATGAAAAAACATGATTCTATGATAATAATTAAGATGATACTTGGTGGTTATTGGATTGAAAACCGGGAAACCAAGTTCCCGATTACTAAAATACCATTATTTTAAGAATTGTTCCTTTTTATTAAGCTTAATAATACGCAAATATAAACTAATATTGCCTCACGCCCTCGAAACACATTTCCCTATTGCCAAATCATTATAACACTTTCAATACAATTTTATCTACTGGAAACAATATTCATAAAAGAAATTTGAAAAGTTGAGAGATATTTAGTAGCGGAGATAGTTTAGTGCCTCCTTCATACATAGTATGGTCGCGAAGTTTTCTCGTTTCGTGTAATTTGCGAAACAACAACTAATCCAACTTAAACACAACGCAGCACATCTACATATTCTGATGATGTTAATATCTAAGACGGCTGCGATTTGGGTATTTTATATAGTCGTGGTAACCTCGGTTTGGCTCCGTTCACCTTGGTATGGTCAGAGTTCTACACTCAGCCTCCGAGGGTCACACTAAAACTATTTAAAAACTTAAAATTAGAAGGATGTAGGAACCTGCAGCTGACACTCATAATAGCTATTGGTATTAAAATGTGTGATACCTCAAAAAGAAAAGGAAAACACCTGACCGTTGGAAATCTTGGCACCTCGAAATAGGTTTAATCAAATACCTCACACTCAATATCAATTTGGAGGTAGCAGAAGAATATATCAAATTTATGGTCAGTCACCGTATCGAAAAATTGTTTGACGAGTCTACAGTGGCACGTGTTACATATCTTACACAGATTGCCATAATTTTCGTTGCCATAATATATTACAATAAAATAATTATTGTGTAGAGAGTAAACTTATTGTTGATTGTGTAAAAACATTTGAAACATATTTCCTAAAAGTCTAGTGAATAATCTAGCAGAATCTAATAGTTGAGTAATTTCTTCTATTATTTTATCAGTATGTTGTATGCTATGAAAAAAGTTCACTGACGCACTGTCCGCCTCTACATCCCTTGAGAGTTCTCGATATCTCTGTGATACCGTGTCCATCCATACCGCAAACGC
The DNA here is from genome assembly GCA_017140195.1 of Eumaeus atala. Lineage (NCBI taxonomy): Eukaryota > Metazoa > Arthropoda > Insecta > Lepidoptera > Lycaenidae > Eumaeus > Eumaeus atala. The sequence goes on along the minus strand of JAFELO010001007.1, from coordinate 52,384 downwards.
ACACATGAAAAGCACGCATACGGCCGAATATAGAAAGCACTTCATTTTTTAAGTCAGTTCAGAACCAGTTGGCATTGTTTGTCAGAAAATATAATTTAATTAATTTATTTAATTTACAATAAAACTGCTATTACGGATTTAATCACGGCTTATTTAATTATTTAACAAGCCTGACCTTTCGGCTGACTGGTGGACGTACTGGCCTGTGACCATGATTGCTATAAAGCTACTGAAACGTCGGACTAGTTTGATAATTATTTCATTATCAAACTAGTCCGATTTTGATGAAATCCGCAAAAGTAGTTTCATAGTAATGAGTAGTATTCGCGTAAACTTAAGAACTAACTTGTGTAACTTATATCTATGATATGTTACGACGAAATATATAACGTGTATGGACACACACACTTTTATTTTGCAACTCCAATGATGACAGAAAATATAACTATAGATGCCAGAACATCATGTGTATCCATTGGGTATACCTAATATACAATGCAACAAGAGACTACCTCTTAATAACAATCCTTGTTAATACTAATGAGCACAAAACAAGAAAAGTTCCCATGTAAAAATTCCAATGCCCAAAAATTATATAATAAGATCGTGTACAAGAAAATCGGTTACCTATTTTGGTGGGGGTAGGATACAGTATCGGCATTCAAATAGGAAAAGAATTTCGGTAATAATCATAAGTGTTTACGAGATATGAGGGCTTAGTTTTAGTTTTAAAAATAACACTCAATTTTGTTACTTAAATAGGTGAAATGTGTAAAGTAAAAGATTTCAAACTACACGTGTTTTTGTGTATTACGATATATGAACGCATTATTAAAAAAAAAAAAAAAAAAACAAATTTTATACCAACATGACAGTACTACAATTTTATTACTTCGCTTCAAAAATGTTTACTATTACGTAATAAAGTGAAGAGGTCAACTCATGTCGTGATGATCACCTGATTACCTATTTCTCTGTCCCTTTCTAAATTACAATGCCGCTGTACTGGTACGTATTCAGACGATACTAGTTAAAACATTGTCATAATGTCTTATCATTCAATACTGGTAAGTTTACGGATCCTATTAATTATAACCTGTACAACTATTAAATAATGTTTATGAAATAAAGACAATAAGAACAGGTACATTTAAGTGTTTGGTTTTCGCATAATAAATTTCTCAAATTGATATGATAGTACATCATCATAATCACCATTATCAGCCCTTAGCGGTCCCCTGCTAGACATAGGCCTTTTTCAATGAACGCCAAGACGACCGACCTCGTGCTACTCGCATCCATCCCTAGCCTTCTACTGCACGGAGATCGTCTTCCCACCTGATGAACGGTCGACCAACACTTCGTTTTCCCAAACGCGGCCTCCGCTTCTGAACCTATTAACTAACGCATACCTATTCATAATATGTTTGATATCAAGTAGCGAGGTTACAACATCAGTACAATATTTTATTAACTTGTTAAAAAAAACAAAAGATCGTGCAATTCGAGCAGCCACTTTGTAACGGAAAATGGCGGCGAGGTCAGGTAAAGTAAAATAAATACTTGTGCGAGAAAAATAGAAACATTGCCCACCTCCTACGCAATCAGAAGGGCTACGTATGAATTATTACGTTACATCAAGTAACGAACGGAAATGTAGATCTGTAAATAAATACCGGCCAAATGCGAGTCTAACTTTTGCAGGGGGTTAAGGGTTCCGCACTATGATGTATAAAACAGATGAACGTACATACTGAGATCGAAGTTTTACAAATACATAACTCAAAGTATAAAATAGGACCCTGTTACTAAAATTCCACTGACCGTCTGTCCATCTATCACCAGGCTGTAGCTCATGGATCTTGATAGATAGAGTTGAAATTTTCATAGATGTATTTCTGTTGCTAATATAGCAGCAAATATGAAAAGATACAAGAAGATACCTAATTAATTATTCTAATTATATCCCCATACAAAAAACAATTGCCTTTTCTATTCATCTTGTACGGAACACTAAAAAAATGTTATAATGCTTAACACCGTAGATGTTATTTGTTTTCGTAATTAGAATTTAAAATATATGTTGTTAGTCCAGTGTGAAAGGGCCTTAAAAGGACTTCGATATTTTTATTTTAAATTATATAATTTTATTACGTATTTTAAAATTATATATTTAACTTTAGTTGCACTCAAATTACGTATCTGTTCGGACGTGTAATTGCGAGTGTTAATAAAGTGAAGTTTTAAGCAACTCATGTTGTGTTTCTATTTTTGTCATGCCATCATTTTTGTACAGTAGCATACACTACACCGATATGGTTTTGGCCTATGGGATGGCTCGAGGCAATTGTAGTGAAGCCTTGTTCCTGTTATAAGGAGTATTTTGATCATCAGAATGAACGTATTCCTTCCAGTGGCCGAATGTTTATGCGAGTAGTACAACGTTTACGGGATCACGGCAGTAATGTGGCCCGCAATACATTATCAGGTCTGCTGGAAAGATATTGTGGATGCCGCATAGTACTGTCCATGGCATTCTTAAAGAAGATACCCGTCATCCTTATAAAATAAGTCAAATGCAAGCACTTTAACCTATTGAGTACCAACGCCGTATCGATTACTGTCAATGGCTAATAAATGAAATCAACATGAATGCCAATTTTACTGAAAACGTTTCGTGGACTGATGAAAGTACGTTTACCAGAATCTGTATGTACAACGAGTTTATTGTGATAAAAAATTCAATAATATGACCTGTAGAATTTAATTGTGGCGATGTTTTCATACCGTGTACTGTGTCTTGTAGAATCTGAATGTAGCTGCCATTTCATACGAATAACATCGGTGACTTTGTATACCTATATGCGTTAATGAGTTACCGAATGTGGTATTAGGGTTAGTTTATTAGTGAAGCTTAAGTTTAGATTTTAACATTTCTTTTGCCAATGTGAGGCCCCTTTTCAGTTTTTTTTATTGGTCACTGATAAAGAAGCTTAATAACTTTTTGTTTGTATGTCCACGACAGTTTAGTTTATTTTCGTGAGCTCATCGTGTAGCGGGATGCTGTTTGAATTTTGCGCGCGCCTTTGGTTACCTACTAAGTGAAAGTGAGCGACCAAGTAAATATATATCGATGGTGTACTAAAAAATAATAAATTAGATGTTGAGTTTCCTGTACTTCTTATGTATAAATATATATTGCTTTGGTGAAAATATTTTCTGTTATCACAAGCAAACGAACAGCGAGCGAGCTATTAAGAAAATTAAAAATATTTTGCGCGGTTTGAATGCAGTCCAACTTAAGGGAAAGGCATATAGTAACAAGTTTAAAGTTGAGTTTATATTTGTTTGTTGCATGACCAGTAAGGTACCTCTGTCTAGCACCAACGTATTTGTGCATGCTCGAGCAAAACGTCCATCATCAACATCTCAACGTTACATGTGCGAGACGTAGCATATGCCTTTATGACACAAATTATTTAAAACTATTAGTGAGTTCCGACTTCACACGGATATTACACATAATTTGGCAAACAATCATTGATCTACGGTAATGCAAAAATAATTATTTTCAATTTTGGCCTCGTAAATATTACCATGCCAGAAAATTCAATTTATGACCAAACAACGTCTGCCGCGACAGGTAGTTGTCAATAATTTCTGCCGCTAAGTTACACGAGAGGTGACTGATAAGTATTCGAAACGACAAAGAAAACTTTAATAAACTTTTTAAAACAACTTTAATCTTCAACATAGTTTCCTTCTGAGGTCTATGCTTATAATCCAGCGCTTCTCCAATGCCGTTACACCAGTTTGATAAAATGTTTTCTCTACCCCTCAAACTATTCATCTACGGCGACAATGACTTCATCGTTTGGTGAAAATCTTTGCCACCTAACCACTTCTTAGAATTCGGACATATGTGGAAGTCGCACGGGGTCACATCTGGGGAATGGGGAGGATGCGGTAACGATTCGAACCGCAATTCTTTAGGAAGGCCTCGGTCCAGCATAAATCATGCTTCGGCTCAAATAAAGATGCTTCTAAAGTTATATACAAGTTATACAAACACACTAGCGTCAACCCGTAGTTTCACGCGTGTGACTTCGGTCCTGGTAGTCGTAGCGCTATGGTATATATCCTAAAAATAGACTAATAGCCATCCTCATTATATGAACTATTCAACACATAAATATTTTTTCAAGTCGGGCAGTCAATAAACAGTTCAAATAATAAACAAACTCTTCATCGAATATTCGAGATGTATGTATTTCTGTATATATTATTTAAAGTATATATGTAACTAACTAGCACACGCACTGCCGTAACGTCCCAAAATATTCGTTTTATTGGAAATAATCGCAGAATCTAATACAAAATACAAATAAAAATATCAGTTTTTATACATATTTGCCTCGCTCTACTCTACTCGTACACATGATGTAGGCCAAGTTCAATGTGAAATTTTGTATCTTGTATTTTTGTGAATCAACTATATCGAGGCTCAAAGCAATATACTATACTAGGGCTGATTGATAACTGGCCGAAACGAGGAACTTAAAAAAAATAGGCAAATTAAATTTATTATATTATATTCTATCATCTTCTTGAAAATAGAGCGCCAAATTTGAATTTATTCGAACTGATAGAATTTAGTGAGGCGAACCAGAACTTTCTCTGCCGTAAATTTTCTCAACAATGGACATTCGCGCGGTGATAATCAATTTTACGTTTTAAAAGGGAAGACAGCAATCCAGATTAAAGTCCAGCTAGACAGTGTTGTAGGTAATACTGTTCCTGCATTAAGTACAATTCACACCTGGGTAACTCATTTTGAACGTAGGAGACAGAGCTGCGAAGACGCCGACAGCTCTGGCCGTCCAAAATGAAGTCACGAAACCGGACATGATCAAAAAGATTCAAAACATCATTTTGAATGATCGGCGCTTAAAGTTGCGGCAGACAGCCGAGATGGTAAGTATTCCTCTGAACGCGTTTTTAACATTTTACACCAACATTTGCGAATGAAATAGCTTTGCGTGCCGCGTTTGCTCTCTGCTAACCTAGAGCAACATCGGGTGGAAGATCCGTCGGAGTGTTTGGCGCTGTTCAAGCGTGATATTACGACGTGTTTTTGCGGCGTTATGTGACAATAAATGAAACGTGGTTACATAACTACATTCCTGAAACAAAAGAATAATCTAAGCAGTGGACTGAGAGTGGAGAACTTGCGCCGAAGAAAGCAAAAACGGTTTTTTCGGCAGGCAAAGTGATGGCGATTGTTTTTTGGGATTCCCGGAGGATTATTTTCGTAGAATACTTGCAAAGAGGAAAAGTATTACTCTAGCTTGCTGCAAAAATTTTGTAAAGAAATCCGAAAGGGTCGGCCTCAAATAGCCAAAAAGAAAGTTTTATTCCACCACAACAACGCACCTGTGCACCCGTCAAAGGTTGCAGGTGCCAGACTCCATGAATTGCGGTTCGAATTGTTATTTCATCCCACCTATCCCCCAGATCTGGACAAGTGCGACTTCCACTTATTGCCGAATCTAAAGAAGTGGTTAGGTGGCCAGAGATTTTCATCAAATGGTGAAGTCATTGTCGCCGTAGACGAGTATTTTAAGGGGTTAGAGAAAACATTTTATCAAACTTGTGTAACGGCACTGGAGAAGCGCTGGACTATATGCACTGAGGTAGAAGGAAACTATGTGGCAAAATAAAATTGTTGTTAATAGATTATTGAAGTTTTACTTTGACGTTGCGGGAACTTATGAATCAGATTTTTTACTTTCATGCTAACAGTTTAATATAAAACAAAAATAGTGACATACAGTATCGTTGCCAGTAAGACTGAGTGATTCTATGAGGCGTGCAAGTTCCTTTTGACGTAAAGGGTTATGTAATCCTAAAAACGAATGTGCCTCCCGGTATTTTGTTCTGGTTAAAAGAGGTCCAAGCAAATAGCAAAATATTGGTCACCATTTTCGTAATTTACTAGGTATGATACGCTTAAACTAAATTTACAGTAATGTGGAAATATTTTTGTTTTTGTTTATTATTTTACATTTCTGTTATTTTCAATCGCATTTAGTTTGTGGATTTGGTGTTATTACAAAATATGTAATATTTACATTGCGGGGAAAGTTTTTTTTAGAACCGCCATATACTACAGAATTTAGATAGTTGTATCAGAGAAAGGCCACGCTCTGTTTGGTCGGACATTTAGAAAGGATGCAGATAAAAGGTTCGCAGAACAGATGTAATCCGTGGAATACCAATACTGTTTATACCACAATAGTGATCTGATTGGCGTGCTCTGTCCGAAAGTGGTATCTAGAGCCTTCACAACCGGCGTGATTGTACAAAAAAGAGTAAGTAATGAATTTGAAGGGGGCAAGGCATGAGTATAAGGATCGTGATATGTGGCACTCCATTCTCTATGTCTTCTTCATTAATGAACTGGCGTGAAGACGTGTTGTTGTTGTGTTGAGTAATAGTAATATGATACAGTTTATGAGAGATGTTTATCTACATTGAAAGAGATTTATCGAATGGTCATCAAACACTTGAAAACAGTAATGAATATTATGAAGATATGACTTACGTATATTTATATCTTTTTTTCAGAGTAATTTGAAATTTTCATCTACACGCGAAAAGCAATATACTATTTATTTATATCTTATGTAAAAGCCACAAGCATAACAAATGAAGTTTACACAAATAACAAGTTTAAATTCAATTAAGATTTTTAATGAGAAAGATGAGGTTCTAAAAGATCTAAACGCTCTCGTGTACACAGTGGCGGCATCAAGAGTAGAAGGCCAAGATCCAAGATCATCACTGGGTCGCTAAGCCAACGGGGTAAGTTTAAAAAAACTTACTTGTCTATAGTAATAATATGAAGATGAACAGTTTTCTTATTTATTTCAACGCGATAGTCTCAGGGACTACTGGTCGGATTTAAAAGAAATATATTTTCATGTTGCATAGTCCATTTATGCAGAGAGGCTATAGGCTATATGCCATGACGCTATCATCAATAGGACGGAGTTGGCAGATAAAACCGCGGGAAGATGTTAGTTATTGTTTTTTTCATACTTTCGGAATAATTATTAATGTTCACTATTATACTCCTTATTACAAAGGAAAAAGGTTAAGAAAGATATTTGGTTGATGATGATCACGAATATTGAAAGGATCGCAAATCCCTTTCAGTGTTCGTGATAAAGGATTCAATTCATGAAACATAGACTTCACAACGGAAGCATAAACTGAGTTAGGGTAGGTATCTAATTCAGAGAACTCTACACAATTTCGGTATCTGCTCGCAAAGAATTTGATTTTATACCCACCCCCAACCGGCGGAATGGCAATCGTTATTTTTAATCCCTCTAAAAAAGAATGGTTATGTTATTTGCAACTCGCTTATGAACCTTTCACACCTACCCGTGTGTCCGTTCGTTTCTCTTCATGGTTGTTATCTCTATGGTAGTATGTAAAGGAATAGTCTGTTAACTCAACATTTTTGTATAGGTATCGGGATTATGCTGTAGACATCCATAAATCGGCATGATAATTGATAGTTCTTATGGTTTCAAAAGAATCAGAACAGCCACTTCAACAATGAACAAAGAAACCGATCGATTTGATCCACGGAGACTTCGAGACATATTGTTTCAAAGTCAATGGTTAGATAATATTCATAAAGTTATAGTTACATTGTTTTGTAGCCGGGCTGGTACCTCCGGGGCTGCTCGCTGGCTTACACCAAGATACATAGTTAGCGTCTCAAATCGTCCGTATAAAAGTTGCGCATACAGTTGCTAGATGTCGCTCAAATGATGGTTCTAAAAGCTGTCGCGCGTTTTGGATCTTTAGGAGTTCGATGGCCCGTTGTGGGATAGGGAAAAGTATGAGAAGGTATTTTGAATGCCTATGATCGTGCCGATTCTTACAGGCTCCTGTAGTAATCAGGTGGTAACTAAATATATATATATATATATATATAACCTTTTATAAAAAGATATATATTATTCCTATTTTTATTATGGTTTTGGATTTGGCTAATGTTAAACTTTCACATGAGATACTTGAGAGTCAGAGCTGTGCATTCAACTAAAAGACAAAATTACAATCAAAATATATATCCAGAAAAGACCGCCCGATACGTAACATATATTTTATTTTGTTTCGCATTTACGCACTGCCATCGGTCCTGGGCACGAGACTCGCGAATTAATCGAATATCCACTGAAACCCCGCGAGCGCTATCGGCCGCTAAACTCAGGTGCTCTGGATATGGCAGTAACAGGGCAGTTCAGCGAAACATATTTGAAATTTTGTAAAACTGGAATGCCGAACCTAAAATCATTTCGCATGTAATATATTTGTGAGATTAAATTCGTTTGGCAACTATACCTTATACGCGGTGGACTGAAAAATTGCTGGAAATTGCGAGGAACAGCTTGATGGAAGACACTGTGACCTACGGTGTTCTTTGGGAAGATCTTGGTCCGGCATAAGTCGTCCTCCGGCTCAAATTATGATGCTTTTAATGCTGTAAAATTCGAATTCACATTAAGTGAATTCGAATTTTAATTTCAAGTAATATAAACCCTCTAGCCACCCGTGGTTTCACCCGCGTAACGTCGCGGTCCTAATAGTCCCAGCTCCATGGTATATATATCCTTTCTATGGGCCATTACTCTTCCTCAATTAATAGAACCACAAAAATGTTTTCTCAATTCGGGCCAGCAGTTCCAGAAAATAACGAGTTCAAGCAAAGAAACTCTTCAGCATTCTGTCACTACTATAGATTTATGGACGTTGAACAGTCGAGACATAAACACATTTAAAGTATAAATGTAACTAGCACTCGCGCTGCCGTAACATCGCAAAATATTTGTATTATCGGAAATAATTGCAGAAGCTGATATAAAGTATAAATGAAAATATCAATTTTTCGATATATCTAGTACTCTTTTATACTCGTATGCATTCGACATACGCCACGAATTTTGAGAACGGTGTAGTTTGTAAAGTTGGGACTTTTAGACTTATTTTATTTAGGTAGAATTAGAATCAAAACCTTGCCTCCACTTGTGATTAAAATTTTACACTATTGTCGTATTATATAATAATTTACAAAATAACAAGATAAAATGTCGGCGTATAAAATCGTTCGTATAAAAGTTGCGCATATCGTTGATTAATTGTTTACCTGATGATGAGCCGAAACCGGTCGTAAACGTAAATTGAAAAATATATAATTTTGGAAATACTTGTAGTATATGAAGTTAATTTATTTATTAAAGTGTTAAACTTTGTGCGCGTGTCAAATTGTGCTCTTTGTAAAAATATCTCTCTGCGCTTAAGGTTGTCTTTGCAAAAATGTATGTTTATATAGACTCTGTGCTTTAGAGTGACAGTTCAATGTGAAATTTTGTATCTTGTATTTTTGTGAATCAGTGATATCAAAGCTTAGAAAAATATGAGTTATAGCTCTGAGTATCAAAGCGTCTGTTGCGAAACATTGCAATAATATGGCGTAAATAATCCACGGGAGTGTCAAGATTTGTGATATTTGTTTATCTCGCGGGTGTTCTATTTATGTCACGGCCCGTGTTTAGGGAAATTGTTAGATATTAGAGAATAAACTACGTGTGCATAATCGTCATCATCATCATTAACCTAAAGCGGTCAACTTGTGGATCTGGCGCTATTCGCATGTGAATTAGACGAAATTGGTGTTTCCCTACTGGTCAATAAAGATTATTTAAAAAAGGTTATTAAATATAGTATAATTTAATACGAGATCAGTAAAATCTAATGTTTTTTTTAAGTATATAAATAAATTTTATTTGACTCATGTTGTAACTGCGCAGTGAACATTTCACGCACAACCTACGCAATGCTTTCTGAAGGGTCTACAGCATAATAATAACATAAATCAGTATGATGAAACCTATTGTAGCTTAAGAAGAGATTAATAACATATTAAAAAGTTTGTAATAGGCATGGTAACAAGTGTCACCCTACCATTATCTGTCCAGATGACAATGCCAAAATTATTATTTATAGCTTTTGATGTCGTGGGAGTCATTGAAAAAGATAAAAACCGTTAAAGATTACTGTAAAACTAACAACCATTTATCTTGGAGACGTCCTCAGGCATTCTCTTTGTTTATGTAACTTTGCCAAACTTACGCTACACTCATAACAAGCACTCGTAAATAAAATGTTTCACAATATACCATAACGCTAGGTGCGTGCATGAAAGAGTATGACATAGTAGTCGATGCATTTACCGGTTAATTGTACAACCGTTACCAAGTAATATTCTTTCATCTCTGAAACCAGATTTTACAAGTTTCTTAAGTTTAAACTATCTCTGTTCGCACATGTCCAGAGCTAGATCATACTAATATTAATATAACTTATATATATATATATATATATATATATATATTAAAGAAATATAACTTCTAAAGCGTATACGTAGGTACAAACACACTTTATTTATTTCATGATGGGATCATCCGAAGTTGAGGACGAAATCAAAAGAAAGATAATGTCTACACATTGTACGCCTTCATACCATCTATCCAATCTAGACGCTCCTAGGCTGCACTAAACGTAAAAAGAAAACTGTCACACATCAGTCGGAAAAAAGAATCGGGTCTTTTCCCCTATCGTCTCCTTTGTCTTCGCTAGTCCGATGAACTGTTATTAGTTATGGCAATTACTCCTAAAGCCTCGTCTCACATATAGTAGTAGGTCACTTCGAAAAACATTAAAATTGTGTGTGTACTTATGTACACGCGGTGAAATAGTACTACTTTGGCGTGACAAGTGGAAAACTAAAATGTTAACTATAGCTAACTTCAGGGTCCCCCTTTTTATGACGGTGTGTGCGCGCATCGTAAAAATTTCCTCTCATCACCTCTCCCTATCGCGTCAAGAAAGGAATAACTTCAAAAGTGGAATTCATATTTCGATATCGATTTAGGATTAATTCGAATGAAGGTACGGCACCTTACAACTACAAACTACAGCGAACAAACTATTGTTATTAATGTATACTATATATATATATAAAATACCTACTAAGAATTATTATTGAATTATAGTAATTGAATTGAATACCATAGAACATAATTCTTAAATACATTGGATATAGCAAGAGCAATATCAGGGACCAGTACCGCCCTGCGGTTTCACCCGCGTAAATCCGATCTTATTTGACATATCGTCATGATATATACAAACCTGACATACCTACAACATTTTTCAGTAAAGGTACAGTTCTGCACAAAAAGATTTCTTCAATCCGGGCCAGTAGTTACCGAGATCAGTTCAAACAAATTCTTCATCATTATAACATTAGTACAGATAATATCAGCTGTAAACGATAGAAAACTAGTAACGCTCACCAATTCAGATATTTTTGAATGTGTATCGACTATGTAACATAAGGGTTTATAACATGAATATGCGCCAGGATGGATAATAAAGGGAGTTATGTAAGTCTTAGATGCTTTGCACGGTCGGAGCATATACTGGTTCTACACTGGTTCGTGACTCGATGGCACATAATTTGTATCAGATATTACTATTTTATTTACTAGTTTATAGTTTTTGGTTAATATATTAATTAAATTAATAAATTATTTTTAAAAATATTAAGGTTAATTAAGATTTTTAAAAGATGAAATTACCAAATGCTCTGGCATAGCCACAGTCCGAAATAACAAATCTGATCGTAAGTCCAAGGATATACCTGCATGCCGGAGTATTTTAATGGTTTTCTAAAGTACTCACATATTTCCAAGTATTTTTTGTGGGTTTTCAATGGTTTCTAAGTTGTAGATGAATGCTTTTTATATTATGTGAATGTGTGTTAGCTTAACAATATATACAATAATTCATTCTTTGGAAAATCTACCAAAGTCCCTAAATACCCGCACAATTATTATGCAGATGTAATAACCCTCCGTTTCTCCTTCTTTTCTGCTATTTCCAATGAACCTAGCATAACTGTTCTTTGCGGTGGTTTAATATGATTGAAATGTGCTACCAGTGTAATTCCGCTGCAATACACCATGGCACTACCTCCGAATAAATTTGAGATGCATAAATCTCAGATTTATTCACCATAATTTTTAAAAGTAGTTTATTGATGTCAGCTGCGTAGCGTGCTTAAGAAATATCAATTTAGCACTGATGGTGTGTTACGAATTCTTGCAGTATGGTTTTGCATCATTGACATATTTAGGCAACCCGGTAGCAATATTTTGTACTGATGACATGTTACAAAACGTGGCAGCATTGTTCTAGACCCATGACGTATTTAAGCAACCCGGCAGCAATGCTTTGCCAGCAGCATTGTTTCACACCAATGGCTTGTGGCACCCCGTGGTAATTTTCGATCTACCGGTGGACAAGGTCGAATAAGCGATACGCCATATCAGCAATAGGCAGCCCTAGGCAATGCACGAAATATAATTACTTACACCCCATTTGCTCGTCCATTAATAAAATATAATGATGTCTTAAGTTTACGCGAATGTTAGACATTACAATAAAATTACTTTTACGGATTTTATCGCGGTTTATTAGCTTCTGAAACGTCGAGCTTCATAAATAATTTAATAAACCGCGATAAAATAAGTAAAGTAATTTTATTGTAATAATATATAAAATAGTGAGTGCCTCGATATTGTGAAGGAATGAAAAATACAGCAAACTGGCATGAATTTCAATACTGATATAAAACGATATCATCAATGGTATTTCTAGGAGCGCAATAAGTTATTAAAATACATATTTAAAAAATATCGTTTACTCTTCTCTGAAACTGTATTTATTTGTAAAAAATAACACACATAAATAAATTCTGAGAGGGAAATTATCCTTATTTTTCAAGTTCATTCAAGGAAATTCATTCAAGTTTATAACCGGCAGTAGGTACTATGTTTCAAAGCCCAATATTGGGTACACTTAATTTTGTAGCATACAACCAAGAGCCTAACGACCAACCGGAGTCTCTTGATAACTACTGACGCCCATAAACATTATTGTTACGATGATATGGCATTGATTGCGTTTACCTACCTTCCTTCTCCCCTCCGATGGGTCATCGCCGAGAAAAGGCGAAGGCAAGGCCTGTGGGCTACTTACAAACCACACAAGACATGACAGTTGGTTAAACTTTACACACTGTCTTATGGCGACTAAAGATTGTTTAGTGCGTTCTAATTTGACCACTCATTTAAGTACTCAAATTGTTACTAAACCAGGCCATGGTAATATTAGTTTAATTACCTATTATAAATATTATCATATCTGCATGTATCCCTCTCGTCTGTGTAAGAATTGAGGGTCGAAGCTGTTTTCTTATTCCAAACCTAGTCATGGCGGACGATGAGCACTCGTATCAATCCGATGAAACTGTATTGGGCTTCTCTTCGGGTCCACGGAACAAGTTCCGGTCCGAAAAAAAAAAACTGAAAATAATCTTAAAACTTAACATAACTTTCCTATTCGTTTACACTGATCTCAACATCAGATTGCGTGTACTGCATGTAACAGACAACAAAACAATAAAACACATATAATACCTACACATATCCACAACACACCACACAATGAATTTTAAAATTTTCCCCTGTGCACTACAAATGAAGTATCTAAAATCCTAGATAATCCAGATCATGTCACTGGCACAGGTACTTATGTTATAAGCTCTTAAATGCATTAAAAACTTAATAGATTTAAACTTAAGCAACTGCCTGAACAAATAACTAACAGATGGCTTATTCCGAAAAAAAATAAAAATAGCTAATGTAACGCCCATATATAAAACAGGATCACGATCCAACCCTGGCAAGTACCGCCCGGTTCCAGTGCTACCAATTATACAATACTATCTAAAATTTTAGAAAAAAATATGTACACAAGATTAGACGACTACTTGACAGAAAATAATGTATTATAAAAAAAAACCAATACGGTTTTTGACCAAAACCCAATACACTTAGAGCAACAATAGATTTAGTTACTAAAGTTAAAACAAAAATAGATAACAAACGAATTGCAGTAGGGGTTTCATAGATCTAAAGCAGCTTTTGATATAGTTTCTCATTTCATACTGCTAAAAAAACGCAAGCTTTTGGTATTACAGGATTTGCGCACCACATGTCAAAATTATACTTGTTAGGCTAGAAAACCATTAAAGTGGGGTATTTTGATGGTTTTCTGGATTCCCCTCAACTCTAACATGTGGTGTGCCACAAGGATCAATGCTCGGACCTTTGCTATTCTTATTATATGTAAATAACATCCACGAGATGGGCCTAAGAGGAGATTTGACTCTTTACACAGACGACACGTGTTTGTTCTACTATGAACAATATTTAAGCGAAATTATACCATATGCCCAAGGAAATTTAAATAGGATATGTAGGAATATGTAGGATACATAACTGGTTTCAGCAAAATTTACTAACACCCAATACTACAACAACGTCATACATTATATTTAGTGCAGAAAATAAGAAACTACCTAGCCATTGTAACCTTACAAATTAACGGACAGATCTTACAAAAGTCTTCAAAGGAAAAATACCTTGGTTTGTGTCTTGATAATACCAGACCTGACTTGGCGATCACATATTCAACACATAGAATCAAACCTGTCCTTACTAATTGGATCACTGCGCAATATGACTCGATGCATTCCTCACAAAGTACGTATTTTTGTCCATTATGCCCTAGTAAAGTCGCATCTGCCTTATTTTATTGAAATCTGGGACAGTGCCGCTAAAACGAACATAAAACATCTACAAATACTACAGAACAAAATGAAAAAAAAATTATATCACTATGACTACCTCCCGCCATGACTGTGCACTGCCCAAGCTATAGACTACAACGGAATGACCTGGATAGCTTTCTGCATATATTTATGCATTAAAATTATATGATAACATGCTGGTCTATATGGGGTCATAAAGTTTTACAGGCCCCTTGGCGTCTAGATGCTATCTTCATTTCCCAAAATGTTTTGCTTTCGGACCGTATATCTTCGAATTTCTTACTGCTTTGACCACCTTTTTCGTATGAACACAACGTGGACGGCCAGCTCTTTATCTGTCATAAACAAAGAAAGCCTCATTGAACCTATTAGCAGCCTGGTACACAAACATTTGACTAATACCAAGTGCATAGAAGTTTCAAAATTTTAATTTGGCTCTATACCTACTTTTTGTAATGTAATCAGCGATCGCTTTGTCACCCCGCTGTACGTTAATATCGCAAAATATTAAATGAGAAATTAGAGCCCTTTTATAACTACGCCCGTGAACTTCGGCACCATAATGGTTCTGATATGTTACCCTCCTTTCCTAGTACGGGCCACCGCATACTTACAGACCGCAAAGAACTCGACACTGAATATCTCACTTTACGGCGGTATCAGGAGAGCGAAAGGTGGACACTAACTCTTACTAGAAATAGGCACGTGAAAATATAAATGACAGAAGAAATCGAATCTAGAAATATAAGGGTATATTATTCTCTATTGCGTCGGTCAGTCCAATGAAATATGTGTCATTTTAATTTGTGTATTTTTTTAACCTAGACTATTGTACTAGTAGAGTCCGTGCATATTTTCTGGACACTGATATAATAGCTCCCGTTTGGTCTGACATTATAATAAGCGCCACAGTAATCGAACTGTTTTCGAATGAGTAAATTATTCTTAATATTCAACACAAAAACAAACGACTTCAAAAGTAACAAAAAAGTTGAAAATAGCCTTATGTGGATATTTGATTATTGACCATAATTTTGAAAAGAAACTGGCAAAATACGAATCGAACTCGTGCACGAAGGGTATAATATAATTTCTGTGGACTTATCATACCACGTTAGCCTAGTCCTGTGCTAAGTAGCCAATGAAATCGGATATATATTTCATATTTTTAAAATTCAAGAAGTTTTATATATTTAATATTCCTATAAATTTAAGAAATTTTATAGATTTCATATTTTTATTATATATGTACACTGATAAACATCCCTGACCTAGGCGGGATTCGAACTCGCGACCTCTGGCGCAATACGCGAAGTTACAGCCACGTTACCAACTGAGCCAGCCGGTCGTCATGGCGGCGCCAATACAACGATCCATTCTTTTTGACATTCCTTTATAGATAATGGTACTACACAATTATCTACAAAAAATGGCAGAGTACCATTATCTATAAAGAAACGGCGTGGTGCAATTATCTAAAACAAACATTGGCTTACTATTATCTATAAAAAAACGGCGTAGTACCGTTATGTATAAAAAACGGCAAAGGAAATGGTTGTTGTACTGGCGCCGCTATAATTATATTATTCAATTTTTTATATTGGATGTGATACAGAAATACATCATCTGTGAAATTTGAACTGTGTAGCTATCACCTTCATGAGATATAGCTTGGTGGCAGACAGACGGACATGAGAGTCTTAGTAATGGGGTCCCGTATTTATCCACTGGCTGTGAACCCTAAAAGCAATATAACAAGCTTGAAGTCGGTATCAAGACAAAGGTGTACCTGCTCCTGCCAAATTATATTGGACAATATACTATTGTTTCTAACTTTCTACTCGTTTAAAAGTTTCTATTGAACTAACACTTGGAAGCAACGTTGTCATTAGTGTTAACGAGCTCTCTTGAGCGTGCAAAAAAACCTGGAACATTCGTCAGAACCCGCCACAAAGCAGTGGTACAAAACATTACAGCTGGGATTCATATCTTCTTTTAATAATAATTTGCTACCTAATAATAAATATTTTAACATTACTAATACTTGTTGTAAATGCGCGGATCATTACTCACTGTTAACACTAGTGTCAAATTAGAGAAGGTCGCATGTCCATGGGACTGAGCAGCGCAGGCGCCATGACGAGTCATATGGTATGATTTGTCTTCTTCCAACATCTCTTATTTCCCCATTTTATATTGACACTGAGGTAGGTGAAAATATCAAATATATATACAATACAAATATATGTGTAGAAATATCATTATGTTGGCTAAACTTCTTTATTTTGCTGGCGCGGAGAAACGATTTACGCGCCTTCACTGACCCTGGGTGGGGTCCAGTGGTGTGTGGGGCCCGCGGCAAGTTTATACAGTGCTGAATACCCACAAAAACCACCGCGATAGCCACCTCAAGACAGCAAGATAAAATAAGTTCTGTTTGCATTCATCGGAACAATTTAATAATTATAATTCTTCTTAATTATCTTTCTTCTTCTTAAATTTAATAAATTATGACATCAGGACATCTGTCATCTCAGTCCACCCGTAAGTCTATTTATGTTTAAGGTTTAAGGTTTTTGTTTCCATTTGGTAATTCCATGAAATTTTGGTGTATTTTCGTGATCAGCCGCATAGAGCGGTTAGGGCTGCGTGTCAGACTAGACAAGAGAGGAGAGGGTCAGGTTGAGCCTCCACTTCAAATATCTGGGGCTCATCCTTGACGGAGGGTAGACCTTCGGCCCACACTTTACTATGGTGGGACCGAAGGTCGTGGACCCAGCGCCTCCTGCAGGCAGCTGTACTCCGGTGTCTGTTGGAATATAGCGACGTACGGTGCTCCGGTATGAGTGGATCGTCTCACCGCGAGAAAGAGGGCCCATATGCGCTCTGCGCAGAGGGTCATCGCAGTGAGGTCGATTCAGGGGTACCGTACGGTATCGTGGGCTGCAGCGACAGCCCCAACTGGCGATCCTCCGTGGGAACTCGTGGCGGAGGTTCTTGCTGAGAGCTGATCCTATGTCTCGGATGGGAGTGTTCTCGCCCTAAGCCCCACACATGACGAGATCCTGCGCGTCCGCCGGTTAGGACATGTGGCGTTAATGCAGAGTTGGGGGAGGATCTGGCGCGGCAGCGTTACGGTAGAGAGATAACGGTTGCTTTACGCCTGGTCTTGGAGCGGTGGATGTGCCGTAGGCGCAAACTCCTTATCTTCCGTCTGACGCCGGTGCTCACCGGGCATGGTTACTTCGGCGAGTATCTGTGTAGAAAGGAAGCCCACGACTCGTTACCATGATTGTGACGCGGTGGAGAACTCGGCCCAGTACACCCACGAGGTCTGTCCAAGATGGGCGGCGCTGCGTTACGATCTTGTAAAAGTCGAGCACCATTGTAGCGATGCTCGGCAGCGACGAGTCCTACCAGGCGATGGCTTCCTTCTGCAAGACCGTCATGTCCCAGAAGGAATCCGAAGAGCGGGTGAGAGAGGAGACTGCCGACGCGGTCTTTCCCCCGTCGACGACGAATGAGGGCACGAAGGAGGCGCTACCTATAACGCCTTCAGTAGTGCCCCTGTGTTCCGTTTCGGGTCGGGATGGTAACCCGGTCCTCTTCATCAAGACACGGCGTCGTGGTGACTGTCATAGCGTAGCCGGACAGTCCCCGAGGAAGTGAAGTCTGTTTTTTTCACCGAGGCCAACTTGTCGCTGGAGGGGTCCTGTTTCCTGCAGATCTGGTACCTTCACTAATAGCAGCTGAAGGTTCCCGTAGGGGTTTAGTTAATATTGCTACCCAATGGCCAAGTCCAACATAGGTCTGGGGGTCTACCCGGGCTCCCAGGTATCATGCGTAAGTGCATTCCCCTTTATTGCCAAACAGAATGTTCCGATTAAAATGGATTTCGGGGAGACACTGGCAAAACTTTGCTTGTTTCTTCATCGAAGCCAAATTCAAAATCTATTGAATGGATCAGAATTAATAGTCGGTCTGTTGGGTCGTTTATAGATTTTGGTAGCGTAGTTTCATTGATTGCAGAGTGACTTGCAAAGGAGTTGGGGCTTCACCACAGTGGACAGAGTTTTGAAAGGATTTGGAGTTGAATTGGTACATTCCATCGGTAAGGTCAATGTTGAACTTACAGTTATTAATGTGGTGCGACCACAGTTTCCTGTTGTTTAGTTAATGATACATCCAAGCAAGTATCATTGGACAGAGTTGTGCCGATTTACCACACATTGTTGTACATAAGACCGCCACAGACTTAAATTTCTTAAATATTGATAATGAAATGTCGTCCCTGCATACAAATTTTGGTGACCGGAAAGTGGTCAAGGTCATTAAGTGGTGGGGCTTCGGTTGGAGTTGCAATGGAATCTATGTGCGAGGAACTGGTCTTGCTAAACGGTACGAAAATTTGTAGGCCTCATCAACTTTGTTTTGTTGTGGGTGGGTTGCACACAGTGAGAGAAAACAGAACGTGCATTGATTTAAGCCCTCTTCGCTTTACATCAACGTTGTCTTTAGGAATTACCTTAGAACGTCGTGTTGTTGTTGTGATTGTGGCATATCGAATTCTTACACCAAGTTGTGGTGTTTCGAGTGACCAAGATGGTTTGGATATAGGTTAGGTACATGTTGATATGTCGGTGAGCGGGTCTGATATGTCTAAGTTTCTTGAGCTTCAACAGAAGTCGAAGCACTGTTTTGCTTCGTCACTTAAGGTTTTGGGTTGCACTGGTGTTCTAGAGATGAGTCTTGAGTTGGACGGTAGAGTACCCGTTGTGTACCGTTCATATCGATTCTCCCATAGCGAAAGTCAAAGGGTTATATTGGTGTATTATAAATGGTAGGTGAGATGCTGGATGTGGTAGTGATCCGGATGTCAGCGTCCGAATATGCAAGCACTATTATATTAATTGGTAAGGTCGAATACGTGATATTTTGCACACCAAGTTGGAACCGGAAGGCCTACCGTATATTAAGGATAGTTGAGTTATTAGTGATAATGGTCTCTATGGAATTGTCGGCAGCGACCTCAGGAGCGCTCGATGGGTGGTGCCAGGGGGCGGCGGGGCTTATATTAGAAGTCACTTTTCTTAGAACAGTACGACCGGATAAGCATCTATACAGACTGTTTCATAAGACACTACAAAATCACAGAGCGTATACAGTATTCGATTCTGATTCCGAATATAGAACGAATAGGTACCTAAAATTTGACCTAATTGGTCCTTGAAATTTTTAATATACGGTTTATTTTAGTTTCATTAAAATTCAAAATTCTCTTACAATTCACGTTGTATACATAGGTAACGTATCTAAATAAAACCTGAAGATGTCCGAGGTCATCGGTAGTAGTGCACCGACTGATCGTTTGCCAGTGAATTTTGCATGATTTTACACAATACCAACCAACCAATGTTCTTTTTACTCAATTGTAGTACCTGCGATCATATCATAAGGTCATAGCAGTTGCCGATATCGATCATGGTGACAGAGCAGTAGCAGTGGTGGGGCGAGTTGTGTGATCCACATAAGCACGTTACGAGGTAGGTACTCTATAACTTTATTTAAGAAACAGGATTTGATCGAAGTAGACAGGTATAACATATTGCAGTAAAACTACTTTGACGGATTTTATCGTGGTTTATTTAATTATTTAACTAGCCCAACGTTTCAGAAACTTTACAGCAACCATAGTCACGGGTGGACTTGAGTCCAACCGTAAACATATTTGCTGTAAAGTAGTTTCGTTGTTATAAGTAATATTCGCATAAACTTAGGACATCACTGGATATAAAACATATAAAAATGCTCCAGTAAAGAGCTGTGAATTGTCTGGTAGAAGATAAATTTATTTTATATGTATGTACAGTCGCAGGCTCAGAGCCAACTGTAACGTCGATCTTACACAGAATGTCGACGACACGCGTTGTGGTGTTCAAAAGTTCGAGTTCACCTTACTACACATGTCCAGCTTTATATTTTTAGCGTGCTTCTCTGTGTCGAGGATTCTATTTACTCTTATTTCGTTCTTTTAAATTACTTGTAGATCAAAATGCCAAATATAATTAATAGGAATAATGAAAATGACCTAAATGTATCATCTTATTAAAGATATGTTAAACTTCTACTGGACCACTGTTCATCAAATGTTACTAAGAACCCTAACAAGGAAAAAGGATCAGAAGCCCCATCGAAATTAGTCCAGCCGTTTAAGAGCTACGGTGGCACATGTGAAGTAGCGTACTCGCACTAGGGCCGATATTTTTAATGGGTAAAAAAGAAATACCTTATAAGGGGGTAGTATGCATTACAATAATTATTCCTGAGCACTTTAAGACTCGTTGTTCCAGTGCAAAGACTTTTTGTGTCCATTCTTTGGGCGCTACCTAGGCGGAGT
>JAFELO010001007.1:2580-31036 GCA_017140195.1 Eumaeus atala | reverse complement strand
AACGATTGTCCACAATCAATTGTTATTATCAGTGTTACCAGTGTATAATATACTAAGCATCTTCTTTCTAACACTCAGAGTTTCACCCTCTTGAGCTCTGGTGGTCTCTCGAGTCATGATAATAATAGTTAAATTAGCCATTATAATCATTCTCATATCCGGCTGCATCTCTCCCATCAGCAGGAGATTGTGGGGGGGTGTCGGAACCGCTCTCGAGCTCAATCGTAGTATGAGCACTCATTGCGATTCGGTGAATCTGTTTTGTGCTTCTCTTCGCTTCCACAACAAGATTAAAATCTTTTGTAAAAAAATATCTATCGCCTATCTTTATTATATACAAATTAGCAAGAGGTAGTTTCATGCTTCATTGCAACGGAAATGGGCCGGCACTTGGGGAGGATACTCTCGCCCATATCATTACCGCGGTTTATCTAATTATTTAACTAGCCCGACGTATCACAAGCTTGACAGCAACCATGGTCACGGATAGACCTTAAAATACCATTGTCTATTTAATATATTGAAAATTTCATTATAACGCATTATGGCATTTTTTTGTGAATAACTAAAATGTTGCTCACTTCAAGTCTTTTCGTGAGGGTTCGTGGTGTGCGCGAGCATCGTAATAATTTCCGCTCATAGTTGTTTCCTAAGGCGCCAAAGGAAGTGTAACTTCAAAAGCTCAGCGAGGCGATTAGGATGGTTCAGACGATAATAATCGGATGACCGGCTGACTCAGTAGGTCCGCGTGTTACGCCAGAGGTCGCGGGTTCGAATCCCGCCTAGGTGTGATAAGTCCCCAGATATTATTCTATTATTAACATGTTCATTGTCACTTTATAGCGTTGCCAATATACAGAATATTATAGAGTAACGATGGGTCCGTTGACCTCTTTGACGCATTGTTATTAACATATTACGTTTACATCATGGCATTGTTATAATATAGCTTTAACCAACTTGTGATCGGAGGATCGGATGAAAAGGCTCTGACTACTCAATTTTCCCCTATATCATATAAAAAGGAAAACCTAAGGCTGAAATATAGGTAGTTACGCATGTTAAACCAAGGCTATCCGTTCTAATCGAAAAAAAAATGTGTGTTTGATATGGAATGAACACCTTACGGACGGACAAGGTTTTAAAGTGAATGTTACATTAGAGACGTAAGCGCGGTAAGGCTTAAAGCGTTCCTCTGAGCTAAATTCCTGTGTTGGTTCGTATTTTTCGATCACAGGATTTATGATTACAATAAACATTAGTATTTTGCTCCTTATGGTTACAATAAACATTTGTGATATTCACTTATCCGTTGACTTAATTGCTCATTTACGACACAACCGCGTCTCTGTCGAAGATTAAAGTGAAATAAAATACTTCCATCATCATCAGCAGGCCAGTTTAAATGCGAATAGGTCGTGATCGGCCGTCTTAGATTTCTTCTTAACAGGAATAGAAACTGATATAGTTTTGAGTATACTAAGGAAACGGAACGTGTTGATTTTGTTAAAAATATCTGTCTGTGATAGATTTTCCAAAGTATACTTATCGGTTTCTTGTGCGGTTTTCACTAAAAGATAAAGCAACTTCTGAGGCAAGTATAAATAGATAATTTGTAAAGGTAGCATTCCAGGCCCTGTTATTCACAGAGGAAGACGCGGCGGATTGCTAGTATTCGTATAAATATCAAAGTGACATTTTTTCACGCAGAGACTAATGAACGAAATTAGGCACATAGATATAGTACAATCTGGAATATAGTAAAAACCCTTTCTGTCCCGATGAGATATAATGGTTTCCCTATCCTAGTGATAGATTTAGCAAACTATCGTGGCTTGATTTTCAAATTTCAACTACCATCAACCCGCGGTCTCACTCGCGTAACTCCAGTTCCACGTCAAATTATATAGCCTTCCTCGACACATGGACTATTTAACCCAAATAATTTTTTTCCACTCGAGCGAGTAGCTCCTAAAATTAAAACCGCAAGCGTTTTAGGTTATTATTTGGTGGCCGCCTTTGTAGAGAGAAGTGCAGTTATCAAATTTCCTGAATTTAAAACCATAACCAATTAGGCTTAGGTTAATATAAGGTAGCCGCCTCATTCAACCGCCTCTAATGTGAGACTGGAAATTTATGAACAGTACGGCTTAGCTGTCACTTGACGGCGGTATCATGTGATCGAGAGATATATCACGGATCGTGCTGGCAGAATTAACTATACTCATCGAATTTAATTCCATTTACTGAACCACGGTTTAACGTGTTAAGATTAATCACGGGTTAAGTTTAGAGTGGGCGGTGCTCAATTTTATTGTGGCACTTAGCCTTTCCGTTCAGTCGTTAAAAACGTCGCTAAAATTTCTGTCCGTGATCTTATATATTTTATAATGTCAGAGAAAAAATTCTCGGAACACTTGAGCGTGTGATTACGAGTCTGACAGTTAATTGTAGTTTTATAATTTATATAAACTATATATAGACGGAAACCGAACTAAAATAATTTACTTTCCATTTGTAGTTTTTCAGGGGATCGTAACTTAAGGTTTACTCCTACATGAATGTCACCTAAAACTCCGATTCCCTTTGTAGAGTCCTCCCAACGGGTAAATTTACATACATGTACCTAAGTGGCAATGCCAAAATGCAATGCTCTTAAATTGGGCCGGCACGAACGTCTACAGAGGATGCCTCCCCAGTGGACGTTCGTGCCGGCCTTCGTTTATGTGATACTATCAAAAATATCAGCTGTAAAATATGTGCTGTCGTGTTTCCTCTGGTTCCTAAATTTCCAGTTGCTCACTGGAGGGGAGGAGGATGATAGACCTATATAACAACAGTGCGGATGTCTGTAGTCATCAAAACTCTGCGAATACTTGTTTACCTGGTTGCTTGAAAAAAAATATGCCTCTCATGCTTATCCTCTATCTATCTAAAAAAACTTTTGATCGTTTGTAGGTTATTTTTACCCTTTATATTATAAAAAAGAAGTGTATATCTATCTACCGTTTTTACAGATATTATTGCTTTGCTGTCGTGTTTCGTGTAATTTACAAGACTTTTGGATATCCCATTATGTGTCAGGGAGGGACTGAGAAAAGGAGGATTTCATCTTGCTAATAAACTTGTTTACGGATATTGGTCGCTAATCACGTCGAATAAAGACTATTTTTATACAATATCACCTATTTATTAAATATATTCTTTTTACATTTACGACCGGTTTCGATTTCTGTGTGTTACCTATACCTTCGGAAGAAGTATAAATATTAAATATTTTTTTTATAAAAATAGTTTTTATTCATCAAATTTAGAAACTATTTAAGATGTACCCTTTAAGATGTACATTTAAAAAAAACATTTTTAAATACTTTATTAAGAATTTTTTTAATTATTTTTATAAAAAAATAAGCTTTTTTAAATAATATATGTCTTTTCGGCATATAGGAGAAACTTAAATGGTGTACGCTAGAAGGATCCGGGGCTCTCACTTTAAAAGTATTTTTGATCAAACCTTTCTGAACATGTAACACCCTTCTCAACATGTTCGGTGTCTAAGAATTCACTCTGTACATGAAGTGACTACTAATCCTATAGATGATATGTAAAATCATAGCCATTGAGCTGATTGATCTACAAAATAAATAATTTTAAAATTAATTAAATTGTAATAGATTTTTATGACATGGTAAGAAATTCCTTCAATATTACGTAAATATTCCTTATGTATGTAGCAACTTTACTGAAATTAGTACCAGATACAGAGAATATGTACACCACATGATACCGATAGACACTCTTTCCGAAATGTCAAAGGTCCCGAGCGCGTCAGCCATACGGGCGATTAGCGGCTGCCCGTTCTATGTAACCGTATAGTAAGAATTTTCAAAAAAAATATTATTAAGAACGTTTTAGACAGTCTTGGTCATTACGTGCAGTACGGTGCGCGCAATGGCCAAGACTGAAGAGAATATTTTGCGTTCCTTACTATCAGCGTGCAGTGAGCATGCGCGCTAGAGTTCATCCACCCTTCTCACCCATATTCGTAAAGGGAGGTTCGAACAAACAACGTTTATAGGGCCGGTATTGTAAAGACTGATTTCCGGTTGGAAATAAAACTACTGATTCCAATTTATGCTACACATCTATCACCAACTCTTTCTATAACGCCTTATAATGTTTAAAAGGCATATTATATTTTTAATTTTATTCATGATTTGGTATCGAAATTATATCTTTAATTTATTGATAGAGTTAAACAGAAATTGTTGTTCGAAGAAAGTTAAAATAAACTTCAAAAGGTTAAAGCAATTGTTAAAAAACCTAAGAATAATAGCCGGGACCTGTTTTCCCTATTTTAAATTTCAAAATAAATATGTACCTAAACCTAAATAACGCTAGTAAAATGTTTTGTTATGCTTTCAATATTAAATTTTTAAAGAGCATTTATACCTCACATATGATATTGCAAGAAACCAATAAATTTATTTTTATATTTTAATGTATGATCATCATCATCATTATTATCATGCGGACGACGTTAGTATCTATTACAAAATTTTGCGGGGCCAGTGATCTTTCACTATTATCATCGGCTGGCGTCTCGCTCTTACAATAATCAATATATATATATATATATATATATATATATATATACATAATGTGCATACACAATAACTTGCTCTAGAGTACATTCATTATTATCATCGGCGCCCACGCTTCACTCTCGTATTTATTCGTTGTAATCAGCTTTCGGCTCCCTCCGAGGTGCTTACATTATCATCATCTTTCCGCGGTTTAACCTAGTGTGCGTTGATCATTGTCAGCCCGCATGATATTTTTGTGGATTCCGTGCCATCAAAAGTCTACTACTATTTCTTACTAGGGAGTATAACCGATAACTAACTATATAGACAACGGACTCATATAAATTTTTAAAATACTATTAATTAATTAAAAAATAACGAAAAAAGCATTGGGTACGACATTTTCCATCACGAGAAAAGTGCCTGTCTTACTTATGTGTCCTTTCCGGAACCGGATATTAGACATTGTCTCCACTTGCCTTTCCTCTTGTGATTTATTTTGCTCCTGGATCGTAGAAAGCTTTAGTATAAACCACATATCCTGTTAGTCTGAAATTTGGAAAATACATATCTCGTTAGAATTCCTTCATCTACCATGTGATTTTTCGAGAGTGCTGTTGACGATGTTATTACGATGATCCGATCATTGCATCACGGATCTTATAAAATGTTGAAATAATAAACCATAATTATTACGACGATCCGATCATTGCATCACGGATCTTATAAAATGTTGAAATAATAAACCATAATTATTATCAGATTAGCGCGCTCAAACAAAAGCTTAAGAGTGTCTTAAGCTTCATTATACACAGATTTACTCTATACATATAGAGGATATGTATAGAGAAAATCTGTATATATATAGATATATCTGTAGTGATTCTATTAGAGATGACTGCAGTAGTATATCTAATATCGTACCGTGTAGACGCTCCTATCTCGTGGTTATGACAATACATTACCTAGGTATAGTTAGTTTGTAGCCGCACGACGTTTTGTCCTTTGATTGCAAATTATCATTTAAGCGGCTTACTTCCTGCACTTATGCGTACCTCTCTTTCCTTTCCTGCATCTACGCATGCGTTTTTGCATGTTGTTTTTTAAGGGTGCAACACGGGGACTGCTAGCAAAATTATAAACCACGAGGGACTGCTAGCAAAATTATAAAGTTGCCTACAGTTGCAAAAATAAAAGTTTGTAATATCCCATATTATCTCTTTGACCCACTTCTCTTTTAAATTTCTCAAACTAATTTACCTCTCGTTCACTTGATTCTGCCGTAAAGTGACACCTACGGTGTCGTTCGTTGTCGTCCGTTGTCGTCTATCGTCGTCATTTGGTGCGGTTTATGAGTGGCCTGTGGACCATTAGGGGGAGGGGGGGTTTGAAAAGTTGAGTAAAGCATCGGTATGATTATGCTGATGTTCATGGGAGTCGGTAGTCGTTGAAAGGCTCCGATTGCTCGTTTGTTCCCTTGTACCATAAAAGCGTATATTTTCCATCGTCTTTTCCTGTAATAAAAATATACTTTTATAAATTAGTCAGATAATATTGATTATGTAGGTGTTTCATAAGCTTACGTTATTAGTCTCGAATTGTAGAAACATTGTTTTTTTATATTTATGTTATCATGACCGCTTGCAAGGGATAAATTTATACTACATTGCAACTGAATTCAGTATTTGCGACCGTATGAGTACTCCTAGCCCTCATGACACATTTCGAGTAATTCGTGGATTTCCAGTGGCCCATTATAAGGGGAGGACAGAAAGCTAATACTTCAGAAATTTATGTGGATATCTGATGGCCTATATCATCACCACAGGGCCACGATTACCTCCGTCTACCCTCTTATGTTGTACTAGCAATGCCCGTGGCTTCACCCGCATAACTCCGGTCCTATTAGTCGTGGCGTCATGAGAAATCCGATTTATAATTACAAATTTACAAATATTACTGGGGCGTTCAAAGAAACAAACTTCAGATTTATTACAGGAATAAATCTGTTTTGACGCAACCGTGCTAAAGGAAGCATTGGTATGTCTTGTACGACCGACTGACACATTTTTGGACCAGAAGTTTACTATGGAAGTAAAGAAAAGCTTCTTTGGTTGGCTACGAATGCTCGTCAGGCGACGAGACTAGTATAACGTGTCATTTATTAGGTACGTAGTAGTCAGTCTGTTAATATTTTATTTAACATGACATAATATATAGCTGTAGAGTTTGTATTAACGCGCTAATCTGTGGAACTACTACGAATACAAAAAAACAGTTTTGCGTTAAATAGTCGATTTATCGAGAAAAGCCATACGCTATATACCATGACGCTACGTCTAATAGGGCCGGAGTTACCCTGGTGAAAGCGCGGGACGATGCTACTTTATTATAATGTAGTATAAAAAGTTATTTCCTGTACAGTTTTCTGCTACTTACAGTTAACTTAATATTCTGTCTAGAAGATAGCAATGTTCGCCTCTTGAATACCTCTATAGTCTTTTGACAAACACGTTAAACCGAAAATTAAGTGGTCTTAAGTTTCCCCTTAAGGTTAAACCGAAAATTTCAATACAATCTTAAAACATCTTGCACAACAATAACAAAACACAAATGTTTGCATTCAATTACAAATTTCTTCAGAATTCGCAGCAGAAGCAGCCTTGCTTTATTTTACAGCTGATGCTATATTCGGGGTCAAATATAGGTACCGCGATAAATATCCGCTATATCTTACAATAGCACGAATTAATACAAATCATTTTTGTTTTCATTTTTGTTTTGGCGGTGTTATTGTAATGGCCCGTAGTACGTGTGCACAATTTTCAGTATAGCCTCTGCAGGGCTCTCGAGGGGAGCGTAACGGAAGTTCCACATCGGTATTCTACAGAATGATGTTTTAATGATAAGACACTAATATAATGAAGATATTTTTAGTTTCCGGTGACCCGGTGGAGGGGAAGAGGGCAGCAATAGCAATTGACCGGTTGTCTCTATATACATGTACATGTAGGTTATTAATAATATCCAGCGATTTCTCGTTTGCCCTTGTATAATAACAACAACAACACATCTTCACACCAGCTCTCCAACGGGGTGGGTGGGGAGAACTGAATTCTATACATCACTTATCCTTACATACCTACCTTGCCCCCTCCACATTTTTTATTATATATATTTTTATTATATCCTTTCAAATGATGAGAGGTTCTGTTACCAGATGAAACATTCTCAATCAGAGGGTACAAAAGGGGTTGTATTAAGGGCAATGCAGCCCCTTTTGTGGCCACTGAACACTAAAGTCCCACAAATAGTATGAAACGTATTAAATATAATGTATCTATCTCATATATATAAAATTCTCGTGTCACAATGTTAATTACCGTACTCGACCGTAAAAGCTATACCGAATTTCATCAAATTTCATATGTCTGTTCAGTAGGTCTGACTAGGACAACTTGCTACAACACTCAAGTGATCAAGTAATAATAATGTCGTCTAAGCTGAATTTCGGCGCCGGCGTTCACATTAGTGCGTGAGCTCTCCGTGTTCCGTCATCGTCTTATTCCGGTGGGACTGCCATCAGCCCTGCACGAGAGAAATCAGTCACAGGAGCGACAGCGTAACGTGCTTTCTGATGCACGGGTACAAAAACCCCCTCCCCCCAACTACTTAACTCCAGACTGTTTTTAGGAATTGAGAAATCCCAATGACACTTTGGTCCGACCTGGGACTCGAACCTAGAACCTTACAATTGATTACTATCACGATGAACATAAACTTAGTGAATTTCAGGCTTCAGACTTCTGCGTCTCATAAATCTCATGAATGGGGTACTGGTTTCCTTGCTTTACACATAAATAAATTATTTTGTATGAACGTAGACTATGTGTGTTATGTCCTCATCCGTCCTCATCCATGCAACAAAGTTTGATGTAATGTAGGATTACATTATAATATAACGGACCGTTACCTACAACTTGCAAAGTATTCAATACCTTTGTGTGATATATAGTTCTTTAAGAAAGGTAATGTCATTATTACTCCGCTCACAACAGAGAAGACATTGTCTCAGTAGCCACGAAGTCATATATATACAGATCTAAATTATCGTTACTAATTTAACTATTACTGAAGTATGCACTGCGAAATTTCTAGAACTTATATAACAAGTAATTCCTAATAAATTTTGTCATATAATAAAAAACCTCGCCTAACTGCCTCGTTGTACGTCTCATTTATGGACTTACACTAAGTATTATAAATGGGACTGATATCCTAGATTTTAATTTCAAAAAGAACATTGAAATAATAACATACATATAATTGTATATCTAAGAACATCTTGTTGAAAAGTAGGAATCGAGTTACAGAAATTGTAATATTCAATTTTTTTGATACTCTTTTAACGTCGTTGAAAATAACTTTTGAAATTTAAGAAACCCGTGACACAATTACCTTCAAATGGCTGCACAGATTTCCATGAAACGTAACTAACAACACTCTCGGTTAAGTCACTATTCCAACAAAAAAACATTTATTCAAATCTGTTTGGGCGTTACGATGCCAAAGACAGACACACGCAAACACAAAGGTATTATTCAACTCGTGAAAGTTATTACTCAACTCCATTTGCGTCAATTGTTAAAAACCAATCTTTATGATCTACTAGAGACAACTTACAATATAGTGTGGAATGTGATGTGAAGGTGTATAAAAATCTTCACTTATTATAATAAGTAATATTATAAAGAAAAAAATGTTATTGTTTGTTTATTTCTTTGCTTATTTGTATATTTATTTGTTTATTTGCATTTAAGTCTCCGGGACTACTGGACCGATTTGAAATTTATTCACAAATTCTCTTGCCTCTAATGGCAACATTATCTCTGATAAAAATAGGCTATATAAAATATTCTAAAACGTTATTGTTCATTATAAATACTTCGATAATGTTACTGAAGATATGAGAAAGAAACATCAAAGCAAATCTTTGTATCGCAGCTGCAGAAATTATTAACAACGATCTGTCCGGATAGAAGCTGAGAATTATATTTGTAATGTTTGTATTTTTGAAAATCAATGAATAATGACCACGCCTTATTAAATATTCGTGCGAAGCAAGGACAGGCTATCTATAACTCTTCAATTATTAACTTATTGACTGACAGACAGGCAACAGCCAAAACTACTGTACATAGAAATATGAAATTTTAGTACAGAACTTGTTTTTATGATATAAGCACTAATTGATGATTTTTAGACATTTAACAAAATAAAATACACAAGGAATAAAACTTCCGAAACCCATACGAAAATCAAACATTGGTGAAAGTAACTTTTAAAAACCTCACTGAACTTGGTTTTTTTATTCGGATCGGTAAAAATTATACCAACTCCGAAAGGGCGGGGTTCTCTGAAGCAATTTAGCGGACGTGAAAGGATCCATGTTAAGAGAAAAAGGCGATCTCGATCAGAATAATGACGAAGTTTATATCTATTTCACTTTTGACACTCCCCATACATGTTCCTTGTAAGAATGACAACGTTATCGTATATGTTATTTATACTGGAAAACACGAATTTATCGAAGAATGTAGATTACATGGGGTAGGATGAACGATTATATGAATTGTAAAGAATAAGCAACTTTTTACGTCTTGTTTATTACGTTGTTATAGGCAAACGAACAGCATTAGCCTTTTCATAAATATCGACGCACGTATCGTCGTTCGCATATGTTGTATATATGCACATTGATTTGATTTTCTCCCTACCTCCCCTTCAATGGTACACTAAAAATTCTGAACATAAAAACAGGCCGAAATGCGACAGCATATCTGTGGCAGTTTCACCAAGTGGACGAGATCTCCTCTGCCGTCTCGGCTAATTCGGCTGCAATGCAGAATGTTACTAGTTCTTACTAAAATTATTCATTTACCATTGATTTATGCATTGTTTTCCTCGTTCAACTATTAACTGTTTTCATTAATATCGCTTCTACACCGTAGTGTTTTATGTGTGTAGAAGCAAGTGAGCGACTACACTTAATTACTTGTATTGTCAAGAACCACTCCACATGCAGCAACCATATTTAAGTATTAACTCAAATTTATTACTGATAATGTCTGAAGTTTGTGAATCCTTTTGTGAATTAAACATTATATTCAGTATTCGAACACAAAGTGGGGTCCCCGCAGCCATGAAATACAAGGCCGAAATCGAAAGTGAGTGAAATTACATTTTAGACAAAGGCATGGTAATCACGAGTAGTTCTGCTGCCTATCCTCTCTACACACTGCTACACTTGACATTCCAGGGACCGGAAGAAATGTGTTGAACATCATTTGATTTCTGAAATATAGGAGTTTTAAAGCCACTTCATATTGGCTTCGCTATTCCAACGCGTCACTACTGAGACACGAAATTGAAACTTCTAAAAGGTTGTTGAAGCATTTATGTGAAATGACATCATTTCAGGATGACAGCTGAAAAGGACCGTCGCTCATCCTATTTAGTTATTGTGCTTAAGTTGACCATTGAACAGTCACAAATTAATGTAGCCACTGAGTTAAATCCTGACCACATGTGTCAGTGAGAGATGGTTTGTTCATTTGACTTAACCAAGTCTATGTGACTTCCTCTGTAATAATGGGCAATATTTTTAAGAACTACGAACTGGTCGATAGTCAGATAAGTCGTTTACTCTTGTCTTTTTTATAGCATAATGGGGCAAATGAACAGTAGCAACCTGTTCGTGACTACCGACGCCATAGACATCCACATAATTGCTTTGAAGATGTGGGATGATAGTATAGACACCACATCAATTATTCAATACTACCGTACTGAAACGAGTGGGCTCATTGAACCGACGATATGGTCAAGATGACGGAGTCCCGCAGGATGAGGATGCAAGCAGCTTGTGTCCGTGGCTCTCAGGAGGAGGCTTATGTCTCTCTGTGAACATCTTCCGGCTGCTGCTGCTGGTGATGATGATGATAATGATAGCGTGATAAACAAGACACATCACATGTGAATGGTCCTCCTTAAATATTTCCCCTCCAATAGACGACAACTCACAAACCGCATGAAACACGAGACCATAACTATATGTTATACGACAGAGGCTTTAGTAAGAGGTAGTTCCATGTTGCATTGCAGCCAAATTGGGTCAGCACGAATCTCGCTCACACGATGTCGCGTTTAAAAGTGCAATTTCCGACTGACCAGTGGCCCGGAAAGGATAGGGTGCAGCAGGACAACGCTTTTACATATGCGAATATTAATGGGCGTTGGTAGTCACCAAATGGTTCCTATTTTTGGCTTGTACAGGGTCAATACACCAGGGGTACCGGTGGGACCTTTTTTTGTTATTTTAAGCATAAATATGATTAAATATTATTTATATAATATACAGAACAAAACCGTTATAAATTCACTATTAATCCTAAAACGGAAGTGGCAATGAAAATCAGCGAGTATGACACTAGTAATTATAATGCATGCCATATTACCCAACTGAACCTAATTAAGTGATTAGTATTGCGGGAATTTGCACTGAAACATTCCTATAAATATGCCACATGTAGTGATTACGTACGGTTAATTCAAAATGGTATTTTATTTTGCCGGATACTTTGAAGTTAAATTACAAGACAACAGCGATAGCCACGGAAAAGTTGCTACTGGCGGTCAAAATAACTAGGAATTTAGTAATATACAGATACAGTTTTGAACAGACTTTGTTCAATGCAAATAAAAAAATACATACAATACATTGATTATGTTGAACAATAGACATAATATAGTTCGCTGTACACAAAATAATGTGTTGTTACATAAAAACCTATCGATTTAAACATATTTAAATAATATATAATATTCAAAAAAATATTTATATCAATAAACTGAAAGAAGACAGAGAGAGAGAAAAAATGCGAGTAGGCATATCTTTAGACACGTGCTTTGCATTGAATGGGAGTGTCACTCGGCTTGGAGGTTGAATGTACCACATGGATATATATCAACACCGATATCCTGTGACATCCTGTTCATATACTACACCCTGTAATATATAGCACACTACACTGCTCAGATCGAATCAACTCCACGTTTAATACTGTCCAGCACTTGCATACCCAAAGATGGCGCAAGACATTCCGGGATAAAGTCATTCGCCTTTTGTTTCGTCGGAGTCACAACCCACAGCATTGAGGGCGATCGAGGAAAAGAATTTAATTTTCACTTAATAAACACACGCAGCTTAAGTTGTTTATTAAATGAATTTATCGTCGTCTGTGAGTGCATTACAGCGAAATTCGGTATCGGTCCGTTTTAATATATAAAGTCTTTTTCTTAATATTATGTGTTGGTGTTTTTATCAAATTAGATATGTCAACTCCAAATATTTTTAATGAACATGACGTAAAGTCTATTGAAGCAAGGTCTAAAAGAACTAGAAGAAAAAAATCTGATCCTTTCAAGTCGGTTTTACGTGAGCTCAATATTGCTGCGCATATAATCCTTGCTATCGGTATAACTTTACTAACAAATGTCAAGAATTTGAAAAAAAAATATCTAAAGAAAGCATAATACGCTATACTGTAAAGTAATACATTGTACAATGTTTGTGTATTAATTATTTGAATTCATATAGAGAAGTTATTGTAAAAAGTTGGTTCAGGGGATGGCACAGTGGAGGTGCTGTTAGCAACATGGAGGAGTGAAGTCGTGCGGTTGGCAAGGCCGAGTCGCGGTGGGGCGCCTCGATGAGAGTAGAGGAGAGGAGAGGAGAGTAGAGGGGAGTGAGGATGGTGAGTTTAGAAAGCGGTGTGAAACAATTTCCATTCAAAAATTATTTACGTACTAATAAACAAATAACCTCATTAGAAACATTTAGAAAGATGTGTGTTTGAACGAATTGTCAATGCTGTCTTTTTTTATATAAATTGCCTAATCTGCATAAAGGATGTGCTTTTATGCTTTAATCTGCAAATATCTTTCATTCACATGTGAGTATCCGGTGGCCCATTGATGGGGGTGGGAGGGCAACGTATCGGTATAGTAATTATGTGGATGTTCATGTTCGTCGGTAGTGGTAAAAAAAGGCTCCGATTGCACTCTTGCCCCACTATTCTATAAAAAATCAATATTATCCTGTCGTCTTGCTGCACAAAATTCCGTTGTGATTCATTTTGTGCTGCTCAAGCGGTAGTCTAACCATTATATTATTATTGTATTTCTTTAAGAGCTGGGGCCCGTGACTTCGTTTGCGTTTTTCTTCAATTTTGACTAAATAAAATGGAAAATTTCTTCTCCTGAGGGTTGTACGTCAGATATTTTCCAAAACGGAAATGCTATAGCATAGCTTTCACTTAATGATGGTGTTGTGTAAGCTTAAAAGCAACAATGGAGGGAAAAGAGCGGATAATAATGATTAAATCAATGCATTTTTATATATTCATAGGCCAGCAGTCGACGACACGTTTTCATTTTGATCCGCAGAGGAAATCACTTTCAATATATAAGCTTTATCGTTGCAATAGTCGTCAGTATTATTTCTGTAGACGAATTTTAGTTGCAGTATACTAGTGTTATGATGCACTGCAAACTCATGCCCTTGCAAGTACTTCCTTGTATAATTTACCAGCGCGGGCTGTCGATTCTGGAAAAATACATGCAATGGAGTTAGTATATATTCAAATGTATAAACGATATCAATATAAATTTAAATCTGTTTAGAAGTTTTATACCGAGTATGCGGGGGGTAACTAAGCAGTGGGAGCTTTTGGCTTTAATGCTTATGGACATCAGCATAGCTACTATAAAGATGCGTTATCCTTTTTTCTCCTCTCAAATAGGCCACCGAAAATACACAAGCTGTATGAAACGTAAATGTCACTTGAGGCGGTGTTCGCGTGAACAGGTTCCGCCTCAGCCGTGCGGGCCCAATTCGGATGCAATGGAAGATAACACTACATCTTGCTAAAATAGGTATCCTGCATATGGCTACATTTTACTGAGCCTCATTGGTCTAGTGATTAGCGCTTGGAATTTTTTGGGTGTACAAGTTCGAGCCCCACAACGTACAAATGATTTTTTTCTAACTTAAGTACATTTTCTGAGTACTACTACATTAAGGAAAAGGAGTTCGCTGGGATTTCCTTGTGTATTGCAGAGGTCAGGTGGCGATCGCTCTGTGTAACAACTGACGCCCTAGTCAAATCCCCTACACTAGTTAGAGGACCCCGGTATCTTCTGATATAGAAAAGGGATAAGGCTAGGATTAAGAAAATGAATAAGCTACCTCTGAACGTAACAATATTGATATAGATCCAAATTTCTTAGTCTTAGCCATGAAATATAAAAAAAAACTTTTTCACAAAGTTCTGTTCTGTTTCTTTTACACAAGCGTAAATCTAAATTTTCTGACAAAATAATCCTCTGCCGCGACTTAAGCACTACCTTGATTCCAGCGATTTAATTAATGGAATACATAAAATAAAAGAGAGCAGCCGCAGGTGCCACATGAAGGCTCTTCGGGGACACATACGCCTCGATTGAACGGATCGTTTTGAATCTTGTAACCGTGAATAGGCACTAAAGTTTAATTCAAACTGGTCATGTCATTTCTTAGCAAAGAATTCAATATGGGTTGTTCTACTCCATTATAAAAGAATATTTAAGAATTAAACAAAAAGACACTATTGTGCGGTATTACAATAATTGCATTATTTTTGAAGGAGTGTAAGTTGGATCCCATTCACTCTTTTAGATTACTTGCTGTGTCACGCGTTTTCTGTTAAACCGTTATAACATTTATTGTTGTTAAGGGATCTATTAATTTTTCGGGACATAATTTTATATTATTTAAAATACTAAATATGCGCCTTATTTCATTTATATCCACAAAGTACATTGTGGATGTAAGAATAACATACGCGCACACAAACTTTCACGTTTATAATAATAGTACGACATTGGTACCATTGACTAGATAACTGAGCCATAGGTACTACATGAGTACATATTCTGAAAGAGACGCCAAACAGTGGTTCTAAATCCTAATGTTTGACTTTTAGGTAAAAATTCAGAACGAAATTTGCATTTGTATGCATTTTGACACGAACATAAATATATCAAAATAAGTAGAAGTGAGATATAACAAAATAATCCAATAATTAGAACAGACACTATCCAGATCTGATGAAAGATCATGAAAAAAATCAGGCCTACACATAAAGGTTAACAATTATTTGTTTGCGTCATTATGGCGGAGAGCAACGTGACAGACATAGATTAAGAACTAAAATGCCCTGATCATGGACAGACGGCTTCAGTTTGACATACAACATGGACAGAAAACCGACAGGACAGACAGCATAAGATACATGCCGCGCACGTTACGAAAGAGCTCGCAGCATTTCCGCTCGCCTATATATCCGTTTTGATGTCTTAAACTTACACGGATGTTACTCACTACAATAAAACATTTTTTATGGATTTCACCTTATTTAATAATTTTACGAGCCCGACAGTTCGAAAGCTTTACAACTATCCTCCCGTGACCACGTAAAATTTAGACCATTATGGCGTGACAAAAGACTTTTGGTTATGGTAATCTCACGAGGTCATATAATGTTTGTGTCTTACTTGGATGATCTGCTACTCACATTCATCCCGAATATTTTCATCAAATTTTGTACTTAAAGTAATACTCGAACTACTTAAAAATGTTATGATATGATTAAAACATTATTAGTTGTAATTTACTGTAGAAATTTTTCGGGAATTGAATCATAGTCAACAGTAAGAAATAAATAAGACTGATATCACTATATGTTTAAAGTTAAAGAAAACATTCTTCCCTTATTGTTCAATTTACCATACAGATGAATTCATTGTTCCGTTCACTCAGACTTGAATAGACCTTTACAGTAACAATAAATAAGAACGAATATCTGATTGATCGAATATTGCTAAGAATATACGTACCTACTTCGCCCTGGTGATTGAGTAAAAACAGCCGTATTTAGAAGAAGGTTGTTCATAACAAGCGAATATACGCAATTTTAAAAGCTATGATTTTTATTGAAATTAATTTGATCATGTTAGATTTTTTTTATAAGGGATTTTTTTATCATAGTTCTAATGAAAATATAATTTTGTTTTGATTTAATACCTTTCGTTAAAGAGCACATATAATAATCACATAGTTTAGCGCTTCATTTAAATAAACATTGTTTAAATCAACGTGCAACGATAGAATACACCAGCTCATTCCTTGCATACGTCTACAAGGAATGTAACCCAGAATATATTTATTTTTTGTGGGCGTTTTAAGATGCTAAATTACACTAATGATAATTTTTAGTTATTTTTAGAGTTTTTCATTCATGCATTGGGGCTTTAATAGGTATATCTCACAGTCACCTTATGGCATCATTTCTTCACCTTTTAAAATTTTCCGCTATGCTTGCCTGCTCCAGTTGCCGAGTCTCACACTCGGACAGTCCAGTCTGTATGTGTAAAAACCGGTTCGACTTTGTTAGTGCGCGTGTCACGGAAACTGGATATAGGAAACTAGGAGATAGAAAGAACAACTGGCGCTGTTCGAAATGCAAGGCGAGCCCATCTCTTTCACTAGCTTCTGCCTAACCAATGGCTAATGAAATGGATACAATGATCTAACAGCCTTGATGGAGGACATAAAATCCATTAAATCGGATGTCGATAGTTTGATGTCGTCACTAGAAATGGCACACGAGTCAGTAAACAAGTTTTCAGGCAACATTTAATCTGTAGAATCAAGGGTGAAGAAGGCTGAAGAGATGGCAAACAAAGTAACGATTCAGCAGGTGGAAATAGCCAAACTAAATCAAGAACTCGAGAACAGGGATCCGTGGGTTAGACCTAATAATATTTAAATAAGGAGAATACCCTAGAAAAATAATGAGGATCTCTACGAACTGACACAGAAGATTGGCGACAAGTGTAATTTTCTTATAAAAAAGAAGATATTCATTACATTGCCAGAGTGCCCACTCGTGTACCGCATGTTGAAAAACCTATCATTATATATTTTAACAACTGATACGCCAAAGAAATCTAATCGCATCTTCGCGTAAAATTAAGCTTTTAGTGTCATAGTTAGTGTTTGCAAGTACTGGATATTACAATCTATCGATCACGTAACTCAATGAACAAGGGATTACTACGCATGGCTAAATCTTTGGCAAAGCAAAATAATTTTAAATACATCTCGGTCAAAAATTCTAAAATTATGGCAAGAAAGTCCGATACATCTCCCATATTTTTTTATAAGATGCGAAAATGAACTTGCAAAACTTGTATAATTATTATTTCCAAATATGTAAATTAAGTACGCACGCTAAGAACAAGCCGCAAAGTTAGAGAGCCATCACCTTTTGTCGATCAGTGCAAAATATTTCAGATAAATTTCAATGTCCTGCTGGGGTCAACCAAATCTTGCACGTAAGTACGCAGCCTCTAATGCAGTGTTCACCCGTATGTGCGCGACCACGAACGAGCACAGCAAACAACATTGTTTATACAGTATTGTTACTAAAGTTTAGTATGCAGTACAACCCTTAGAAATTATTTTAAATTTACCATACAGTTAAATCTAAAGTCTTTATTATTCATATTCATAATAATTCGTAAAATTGATCATAGTTTATCATTCTATTAGTAATATCGACGATAAAAATAATTATATAAAGCATCCACTAAACCAACTAAAATTATCAACATATAAATCACAGGAACTTATCATTTTAGTGTCCAACTGTATTTTAGTATGCTTGTGTATTCAATTTTATAGCATAACGTTACTTAGAGGCGATTTACTACAGAGAAGTATGTGCACGGTGGCCCATGCACTTGAGCCTTTCCGGAGATCACATCATATAACTGCTACTTCGCCACAATTATTCATATAATATTTATATACTTGGATGTGAAATTGAAGTCAGTATACGGTGTAGGTGCGGTGCAGGTACGGTGCAGGTCCACCTACAAATATTACGTTTTTCCGACACTTAGAGAGCCCTTAATCTTAATTATTTATATTCCTGAGTATTATGTTTTTTATATAAATCTTGCAACCACTGATGGCTTCTCCTGATCTTAAATTATAACACGGACACAACTATTCAAGAGGAGACTACTCTTGTCCTATTACGACGTCATTTCATTAACAGAGATCTGGCTTCTGGAAGGCATAAGTGATAGCGAGTTGTTTGACGATAGATACATTGTCTGGCGGCGCTACAGGAATTATCAATTAGCCCATGAAAGATATGGAGGTGGCGTAATGTTAGCCGTTCACCGTCGGATCGCAGCAGTGGAACGCCCAGAATGGCGCTCTCCTGCCGAAGATGTCTGGATCACTATCACGCTAAAAACGCGGACTGGCGATCACACACAAACAAAATTCACATCTATACTATGTATTTGTGTAAGGAAAACTTGGGCAATTCTTTTAATATTCAACTGCATAACTTTTCAGAGAAGCTGTCGTTCATCATTAACTCGTGTCACAACGATTTGATTTTAATAAAGGGAGATTATAACTTAAGTAATATCGACTGGGATGGTGCCACTAGCTATTTGCAGCCCAGAGGAATAGAGGGCGAAACACAATTAACACTCTTTGACACTTTGGCTGACTGCAACCTTAGTCAGTATAACTTGCATAGAAACACTAGCCATAGAATTCTAGATTATGTTATAACAATCCTCTAGTACCAGAGGACCCTCACTATAAGTCATTACATGTAATTATATGTAATGACTTATGGTGTTCAAAGTTTTGAACTGTGCTCAGGAGGATGACCTCGAAACAAAACGTAAATGAAAGCATTTTTATAACAAAGCCGACTACGAGGCTATTTCCTTATCATCAAATGAGATAGACTGGGACCTGGACCTTACTAATACATCTCCTGATAGAGCCTTGGGTAAATTTTACACTTATTTATGTAATATAACAGATAGACACGTCCCTCACAAAATAATTACCCCCACCACCTTTCCACCATGGTACAGCTGTTTACCCGACCGTTTGTGCGTGTACGGTGGCCCATTAGGGAGATGTTATGAAGGAAGATAACGTATCTGCATATGTCGGTATCGGTAATGCGTGTCGGTAGTCCCACTACTCGTATAATAATTATGTAGTAACTAACAGAAGTAATTATTATTATTAATAGTATGAAAGAAAGTGTTGGTGTAAAAATGAGAAATAGTTGGCTCGGGCATGTAGAAATAATATCAGGTGAAAGGTTCACAAAGCAGGTATACAATGCGAATGTGGAGGGATATATAGTTTCAAGAGACTTCATGTTGATAAACAAGTATCTGGTGGCCCATTGGAGGATATAGTACGTAGTCATCGAATAATCCGACTGCTCGTTTGTCCCCTTACACCAAAAAACCACTTCATTTGTATCATTAACAGTTTGTCTGCTTAGCTTTTTTAAGCAATAGGGGGCAAACAAGCAGTTGGAGATATGATATATAAACATCCGTGTAAATTTTATAACGTGTTGCCCTCCTTCCCTCACTCCACCTACCTTCTAAGGTATGAGACTGTAAACAACTGTAAATTTACTTTCAACACATTAATTACTTCATTGTAATATATTATTGCATCGAATTTTATAATAATATGTAATAATTTTATGAACCCATATCGAGTATGCATAACTAGAAGTGTGAATAAAACACGCGCAACTGTAAAATCGCACAACAATTTTTCGATACGTTAAGTAAGATGTCATTTTACGGCGGTATTATGTGAGCGCGAGGTACCTCCACGGTTGTGCAGGCCCAATTCCTGATCGGCATAGGAGGATGTAGTGCCATGCACTATGCATCGCAGTACCTCGTCCTATGCAGCATGGCACTACCTCTTCTCAAGACATTCTTCCAACCAAGTTACTGTAAATTATTTATCATTTTAATATGTAACTCTTCAGAGCATAAATTATATACTGCCCCATATCGTTGAATAAAGTATGGCACCATATTCCAGCCCGTAGTTCAATACGTTAGCTATACCATGCGCACTGACTTGGAATAACGGACGTGGACATGGGAAAACACACACGTAAGAATCTGCTTAGTGCCTTTAGCGTTCCTCAGAAGCAGGGGTATGACAGGCGGATAGGTGGACATCAAAGTACTATTCCGATGCGTTGCCCTACTTTCTCAATGGGTCACCGAATACTCACAAACCACACGAAACGCGACACTAAAAATGTCGCTGTACGGCGGTGTTATGTAAGCGAGAGGTACCTCCCCGGTCATGCCGGCCCAATTCCGTTGCACAGGAGGGGTACATCCTCCTATGCAGCATGGCACTACCTCTTCCTAAATTTTAATACCAATTCTTCCTAAATAAATGATTTTAGTATGACCCTCGAAGGGTGAGTGTAGTGGCTCTGCCCATACCAAGGTGAACCGAGCAGACTGAGGTTACCACAGACTATATAAAAGAACCGAATGGCAATCATCTTAGATTTTATCATCATTCGTATATGCACATG
Source organism: Eumaeus atala (assembly GCA_017140195.1). NCBI lineage: Eukaryota > Metazoa > Arthropoda > Insecta > Lepidoptera > Lycaenidae > Eumaeus > Eumaeus atala. The sequence continues at coordinate 9,876 of JAFELO010001007.1, read as the reverse complement.
TGCTGCGTTTTACTTAACTTGGGTCACTTGGTCTTTCGCAAATTACACGAAACTTTCGCAAATTACTCTGGACGATATTATGTATGAGTGAAGCACTAAACCAAAACATGCTTAATGCGTTCAAGGCAGATAGCTTTGATATCAATAGTTTACGTGAATGTTAGTACAGCTTTGTCCAAGATCTTAGCGGTTCTTGTGCATTTAATCACGTGTATATTTCGAAGTCGTTAGTTGCAACGAGACGGCAAAAGATGCAAATGTGTAAACACTAGCGCAAGTTGTTGATTTTAGTAGACCATTTTAACATACAACAAAATGATTACAGACGTTTAAAATCAAATCAAATCAATTCAATAAGTTATAAAGCGATGAATTCAGCCGTTAAGTAACTAAATAATATACTTTAAAACTGGGTAATTTACTAGTAACAATAATGATTCAGACCTATCAGATACTCAAGTAGTCAATCCTCAATAAATAATAATTAATAGCATTTATTTCCGAAATAGCAACTGCAGTAGTTGTTCAGTCTCATCGTACGTTAACTTTCGAAGACACAATCTAACTACATATCTCAATTTGAATTTGGATAATGTATATAGGTTGTAGGTATCATTTATTGTATTATATTAGTGGCTGCTAAGACACAGGTAGCTTCGCCTGGCCAGGGTAGTTTTGGTAGTCATCTTTGCTCCTTTTATTTTGCTGTAGTTTTGTTGGGTTTGTGTGGTGTGGTAGATATGCAATGTCGCTGAAACGACAGGACTAAGGCAAAATAAATAGTTTTTGGCAATAGGTGGGCAACCGCTCTTCCAAATTTTTTTATAGGAAACACTAGAATACAAACACACGTAGCTTTTATGCTTCTGCCAACTTATTGTATTATCAATATGCCCAGATATTTAACACAACTTCTGTGTATATTTGGGCAACTGCATTGGAGCAATGTATCATGGCAACTATGGGCTTCAATATCTGGCATACTAGGCTGTGAAGCAGTGTTCACTGCGAAAGGCATATAGTAGATACATTTAGGGTGAGTAAATTAATTGAAAGCCAATCTATGACTATGCCAAGAGCATTTTCAGCCACTTGATGAGCCGATTCCCATGTTTCCCCGCTCATAATAAGAACAGTATCATCTGCATACACGAACATCTTGCAGTGCGGGATGGACAGCTGTCACAAACGGTTTACAGGTAAAAGAAATAGGGTAGGCTCAAGCACAAAACCCTGTGGTACGCCATATGTTAGCCTTGAATCGTCACTAATGTAGTTATCTACCTTAACTTGTTGCTTACGGTTTATAAGATAGTCCCGGAAGAGACTTAATGCAGTATCTCTTGTGCTTACGCTTTCTAAATCTAAAAGTTTATCTATAGTTTTAGTTCTGGAATCAAGATTTTACCAATTTGACTTGTCAGTCCTAGAACAGAATCATCAGTTGATATGCCGTATTGGTTTGGGGCAATTATGTTCTTGCAGTCAAGATACCTAAGTTATCTTTTGTTCAAAACCTTCTTCATAATTTTGGACATTGTGGTGAATACAGATATAGGCATATAGTTCTCGACACGGTTGCCATCCCCACCTTCAAATACTGGAGTGACCAACGCCTTTTTTGAAAGTGTCAGGGAAAGTACCTTTAAAGATAGACAGATTACAGACATGCATTATTGTTGGAGCAAGTATCATGTCCTACTGCACAATTATGTTTTAAATTTTTAATTATATTTCTTATTTCTATTAGTTCTGTTCCGTTTGAAGTAATGCAAATGACTTACCATGGGAATTTAGTACACTATCAAATTCAAAGTTTGGGTGAGTTATTCGCTGATTCCAATGCAAACTACTTATTTATAGTATTTACCGAGGACTTTTGATCACTGTACATATGTATGTAGTTTAGTTAAGTTCCTGATTTACTTATTAGTGAGGTGTCTTTATAGCTGATAGTTTTAATGATATCCAAATAGGTTTGGGGTTACCATTGGCCTTTTGTAGCTCTTTTTTGTCAAAATTACTTTTAATGGTCTTCAATAAATTATTGCAGTAATTTCAATGTCTATAATATATTAGGTTGAAAGTATGGTTATTGCAATAAATTGAGACATCAATATGGAAGTGTAGTCTGTAGGATTATTCACTACTTTTTATGGAGTTTATCCCGATTTCAAATTCACCTCAGAAAGCCAACGATCATCCATGGTTAAGTTTTCTGCTTTCTGTTGGGAACCTTCTTTAGTGTAATATGTTGATTTATGTCGTTGGATGTAATAGAGATGAGTCGTTCCGCACATTCATTATGACCTCTGCTAGTCAGGACACTTGCGTAATCAGAGTTTTAAGCAACTAACAATTCCTGGAAAATGTATGTGTCGGATGGTGCTTTTAGGTTTTTCAGCTTTAAGAGGGCTTTGTTCAGTACAAAACAGAATAGATGCATGAGCAGTAAAATTTGAATCTAGAATCAGGGTTATGGAGGGATTATCAAATTTAAGAAAGACGTGGTCTAAGCAGTTCCCTACGCGAGTGGTAAAAATGAGGGCAGGTAGACGCCCATGAAAAGCCATTTTATTTAAATATTCTTCTGAATATCGGTAGTTACTATTTAGTCTAATGTTTATGTTTCAATCGCGAATTACTACTTGCAGTTGTTATTGAAACTAGCGATTCGAGATTATGATCACTTCGGGTGAGCGATGTTCAAACCTAGCCTCAAAATAAAACAATCAGCATCCTGGAAGACAGGTTCAACTGTCAGGTGAGTTAATTCAGAGCTCACATAAACTACCAGTACATTATTTAGGTTACCGAATAAGGATCTAGCAGATTTAAAAGCAGTTAAAACAAGAACATCGTTCACTTTACGTAGCCAACACTCGGAGAGGATAACCAAGTCACACCTAACATTAACATGTATTGACACATTAAGGATGTTAATATGTAGTATATTTAGAGTTGGTTAGTATGTGTTTATGTGCTTCGAATATTAATCTAGCAGACTCAACATGACCTTTAAATATTAAGTGATTCTACAGAATCAATAAATTTATTTCAGTTATCCTTATCGAATTTAGAATTTCTTGGTAATAGGCCATTTTGCTCGTATCCTGCAGGGTTATTTGTGTAAGTATTTGTGTAAGTTGTGTATAGTGTCTGTGTAAGTTGTGTATGTAATTTCGTGAGGAACTTGAAATGTTGCGTGCATATCAGTCGTTTCTACTCATGTCTCTTATGCTTATTTTGACTGTATAGCTGTATTTGTGTTGCGTTGCTATTATCATTAACAAATTTTATATTATACGGGAAATTAAATGCATTATAGCTGCTTACAAAATAAAAAATGGAATAATACAGTGCAATATGGATTAGGATATTTTCTATCGGCAAAGTTTTGCAATGTAAATAACATATAATAGTTATTTACCAAATTATACTAATCAGTGACACCACATAAGTTGCAGGTGCAAAATTAAAAACATCTAATAAACTTAAAAACCCAGAGTAAAAATAGAGTATAATAATAATAAATAATGAATAAGCAGTAAGTAAACCATTGAAAAAGACTGAGGTAATTTGTACGGAATAGTCTTTTTTATCCAAAACTTTTAGGTTATTTGCGGATTCAATTCGAGTTTGAGGCTCTCCTCCTGCTTTATGCAGGAACATAGAAACTCTTGAAGTTCGGCATTACATGTAGTCATTTTCCCTTGCAAACTGACGGGTTGTCTAGAAACGTTTCTGCGCATTAGGTGTTAGAGCTTCTATACAGGTTTTACAGGTCCGGTTATGTGGAGGTTTCCAGTATTTAATTATATTTTTATTCATGAGATTTCTTCTTGTTTTTGTCTCCCTGAATAATTTTGTACTTTTGTACAACTCTGTTCAACTCAACTATAATGGGTCTGCCTTCTTTGTGAGTTTGGATTCTGTATAAGTCATTATTGTAAAAGTAAAGAAATGTTACATTTGAATTTGGAATATGTAATTTTTGTACGATTATTCATTGTATTTTCGCATTTTGGCGCCTATGCATGTAAAATATTTTGTGATATTAAAATGGAATGGGGTGATAAGTAGCAAAGAATCGCTGTGATTTCATTATACAAAGTAATTATGGAGACAAATTCAACTTAAAAATCTCCTTACACTTGGTTTCACCCTAGTGTTTGTGTACCTGTCTATAAATAGGCACAATGAAAGTCTCATTGAACCTCTGTGTGTGACAGAGAAAGATCTGGCCATCCACGCAGTGTTCGTAAGAGAACAGTAAGGGAAAGAATTCGAAGGAAACCTGTAGGAAAGTGAGAAATATGCGGAACGGGAGCAAGTTAACAGGACGCAGTTTCAGTTGCAACTGAGTTTTATAGATATGTTCATACACATCATTCCTCTCATATAGCAAAAGACATATCGGTTACAAAAACTACCCAATCAACCTTGGGATTGCGTTTCTATCATACAGTCACGTTCGGTTCGGGCTGGTTGTACTCGGTCGTAATCGGCAGGCCATTTTCTGCTTCATGGAGGGACTCATCTTCGGGCTCACTCTCACTCACTTTCACTCATGGAACGAATGACCCCTCTCATCGTCGTCACCCATGACGGGATCGAGCAATGCTGTGCCTCGTGACTTACTGCAGGCGAGCTCGTGTCGTCTTCAGTAGGAGAAGAACCGATTGCGTTGTCGTCCAATTCTGACCTTCCCTCCAACTCCGGTTCTGACACAGGGACCTCACGTAAAGCGTCCCAACGGTGAGGTACAGGGGACGCGACAGCCGTGACAGGCGTGGTAGAGACGACCGGAATGTGCGTATCCGCCACATCCCAAGGTTGCTTCCCGCTGACGAAACCGCTATACAATATCAGTAGGTTTTTATGTTTTTTACTAATAACGATGTTTCACAATCTTTTATCAAATATATATAACCTTTCCCTAATTTTGTTTGTAATAAAACCCTTACACCATACATATTTGTCCTTATTAGCCCGGCGACAACTTTACAAACTTATCGCCTCGATTCTTACCTCGTGAGCCCTGGTTTGTTCGGTGCGGTGAACGGAGACGGGTGACTACTCGGCGACATGATGTCGAGGCGAGAACGTAACTTGCGACCGAACACTAGCCGAGCCGGTGTGGCGTTAGTGAACGTGTGAGCTGAATTGCGGTAGTCAAATAAGTACTTAAGTAATTTCAATTTGGTATCTCTCATGTTTTTGCCACTTAAAGTGCTCTACTTGATATCATTTTCAACTACCTTTACGTAAATTTCCGCTTGGCCGTTACTCGCGGGGTGATACGGACGGGTGATACATTTAATTCAAAGAACCTATTGAACTTCTATGAAGGGAAAGCCGTACCATTATTGGACACCAATTTATTAGATACACCATATCTGGACATGAACTCGCACATCATCTCGGTCACCGCTGCCGTACTACTGCCACACATCTCATATAGTTCGACTCATTTGGTATACGCATCTACTACTACTAAATACATGCGGTCATTCAAGGGTCCTAAAAAGTCGATATGTACTCGTTAAAACGGATGCGGGGCTGCGACCACAGCTGGCGAGGCGACGGTCGCAGCTGGTTGCACACCTCGCACTTGCTCACAACAGCTTCCCGGCGTTGACTATCCCCGGGAACCACAACCGCGCCCGCGCCTTAGTCTTCACTATACCTAAATATGACGCTCGTAATTCCTTTAATACACGAATTTGTAAAGCCTTGGGAATAACTACCTTATGACCTCTCATGAGACAGCCATTTTCATGAGATGCTTGTAATTTACAATGATGATATGGTTTAATCCTATCATCTTTTACTTTTCCAGACCGACCATTGGCTATATACGTCATCACTAGGTTCAGTACCGGATCTTGATTCGTAGCCTCTCTTTACTTCCGAGGCGTAATGGACGGAGAGCCGTCCACAACAAACCGCACGTAAGTGGCGCGGTCACTTGCGCCGATGTCCGCCTCGTACGCCAAGTCCCCGCCGGATGGTTCGGCTGCGGGCAGTCGCGATAAATAGTCCGAGGTGTTATCCCCACTTTTAACGTATTCGTTTATACAGTTATAAACGATGCAGCACAGCGTGTACTCGCGCGTATAGTGCGCGATCCCGGCCTGTATGCAGACATCGTCGAACAGGCACAGAACGCCGTCTATACCGTCTAGTAACCCCTCCATGGCGCGCTGGAAAATAGCCGGCGCACACGCTTAACCGATTACTAGTCTCGTAAGTACGTAAAGACCGCGAGACATATAATTTTGTTACTCCTCGTCTTATAAAAACTGATTGTGTGCCATTGACAAAGCTCGTGAACTGCTGCCCCCCATGAAGCTAAGCAAACAACAATTTTTTTGTTGGTAATGGATATCTGTCAATGGCCAACTGTTTATTTAAAGTTAATGAGTAATCGACGCTCAGCCGCACGGATCGGTCGCGCTTCAGCACCGGGAGAATAGGCGACGCATACTCGGAGTGCGAAACTGGTTTCAAAATACCCAAATACAAGAGTCTATTTATTTCCTGGTCCACCTTATCTAGTAAGGTGAACTTCATAGGATGCGCTTTAGAATAAATAGTAGTCGAATCAGGTTTTAGTGTTAACTTAACTTTATATTTGTTAAATGTTGCCAATTCGTTAGAAAATGCAAGTATAAAGATTGTGTATCGTTTGTTGTTGTAGAGCTAAATACCGGCGTTAGTTTTAATTTGAATTTTGCGATGAAATCTGATAAGCGGCGCGCGCGCTGTTGCACATGACGTACAGCTCGTGCACGCGGCCGCTCCACGCGATGGTCATATCAGCCCTGCCTATGCAGTGAATAACGTCACCCGTATGGCTAACAAATTTTTTGTTGGTGCTAGACAATGATACTTTCAAAAAGTGTTGCCTGTATGTTATTTTAGATATAACAGTCACGGCTAAACCTCGAGAGATAGGTTCACGGCTTTTATGCACACCGTCTTAACTAGCGGCTCGCCTTTAAATGATCGGATATTGTGCAACTCACCGTCATCATCATCATCACCGTCGTTCACCGCACCCGCGTAAGCATCCTTCACAGATCTACATACTTTATGCAAATGGTATCTTTTATTGCACTTTTTACACGTGTACTTAACAAACCGACACTCCGCTGATCTATGATTAGAATGGCCGCTAAATAAACACACTACACTTTCCTTTTTTTGCACTTTTGTAAGCTGGCACTTTTTTGTCTATTTTGAAAACCGCTGGTTCGGGGTTCGCCTGTGACGCAGAGGCTGTGGCGGCGC
>JAFELO010001006.1:351288-362703 GCA_017140195.1 Eumaeus atala | reverse complement strand
ATATAGCCTATATACTTTATCCTCTCTCCCGTAAAGTACAACAGTCCAGTAGTTTCCAGAGCCTATTCAATACAAACAAACAAAGAAAGGTTTCTGCATCTATGTGGTTGGAAGGTTTTAGTATTTTCTTCATTCCCGGGTGAAACCCCGATCACTAGTATAATATAAGTCAGACGCCTTATAAAGACTTATATACAAATTCAGGGAGGCAGTTTTTTGTGACTTTGTTGTATAATATGTGGAGGTATAACAAAAGTGCCGACACAACAGACAAAATTGTAGCAGGTTAAATTTATAACGCAATTTAATCAATTCTAACAACGACATCGATATGCTCATCTAAACGCTGACAACACTCATTTCATCTCATTTCATCCGCAGCATCCTGCGTAATTGAGCATACCAACTATTTCCCACCCCCACCCCCAGGAGATGGAATAGTTTGTTGGACCATGTTTGTTCGTGTTTGGAAGTTAACAATTCGAAATTACTTGTCGAGGAATAAACTGGGATTGAACATTTCGGTAAGAAATAAATTTGAACTTGGAATTATTTCGACAAGCCAATGGCAATTGTAGTATTGTAGTGAGGTCGGCCTTTGTGACAGGAGAATTACGTTTATTTTTATTTTTATTTTTTTTATAGCAGAAGCGGGCAAATGAGTAATCGAAACCCATGGACATTCGCATGATTGTTACGCAGATGCCTTGCCCTCCAGTTATCCCCCTCCCCCACCCCAATGGGCTTACGTCCCTGTCGAGGAAACCTATAGGATAAATATTTTCCCTTGGCCTAGACTTATGAAAATTCCCCACCAGGGTTCAAGCTTTGTCGTGGCGGTAAAGCTTAGTAGCCTGGGGTGAACCTAGGCAAAGCCAATTGAACCGAGAGGGATCTTAGCACGCCTCCTATAAGAAGAGGGGGCTTAAAGATCAGATCAGGAGGAGGAGTCGCTCCCGGTACCCCTCTTATAGGAAAAGGGGACCTAAGGGCAACAGGAGGAGGCTCTTTTGTGCACGGGGCAAGGGGCGAGGATGGGAACCTCACCCCATTGCACTGTCCCAAAGTCGGTGGGGTTGGCCTGTAGTGCGGGGCAACCCCATCTGTGGAGGTGGAGTTGGTCCCATAGGGGGCTGACTAGCCGTCGAGGTGTCCTGATGTTTGTTGTTCCGGGGCACCTCACCAAGGGCGGCACTGATGGTTTTTGTGGGTATTCGGCACTATCAGTCCCTCACACCACAGGACCCCACCCAGAGCTGATGAAGGCGCGAAAATGCGTTTCTCCGCGTGAAAAGAGAGTAAGTTACTAATTACAACGAGAACTTGGCTCATCCGAGAAGAGCACCAGCGTACCAGCTGATGGAGTAACAGATGCATGCCACGACGTCCCCACGGCTCCACTGAAGGACGCGCAGAAACCAATCTTTACTGGATAGGGAGAGCTGCCATTAGCAGATGGAAATGTTCGCAGTGTAAGTATTCATTTCTGACACGTGTGTCATCTAATACCTACCATTACAGCAAGTACAATGGGTCACATATCGTAATAAAAATACTTTAACGGTTTATGAAGTATTTTACGATACCGAGGCTTCAGAATTACTTCTTAGCTGAACATCCCGATTTTCACCACGTAAATTTTTTTCTAAATACAAAATACTTCATGTTGTTCCCGATTGTAATCTAAATCTGTGCCAAGTTTTAAATAAATACGTTCCGTAATTTTTGAATGAATAAATAACGAAAACTTATAAACTTCGCACTCACAATGTTTGTGAGATAGGACAACACAACAACACATATATCTATATAACCGATAACATATGACACTGCACTCCACTCTCTAAAGAAAATCCAGAAATTTTCCGACGGAACACGGAATTTATCGCGTGCTCGAACACCAACCACACCCGCTCTGACCAAACTTCTGAACTCACTGTTATGTCCTCTACTTATTCTGAACATGAGATACGATCCAAATATATTATAGAGAGTAAGTTAAAAGATTTAAGTGTTATGAACGTCAAATAATTAGGATTGCTGCATTTATTAGATAATCTCTGCGTCATTCATTCATACCTCTTTTGCGTTGGGCAGTCAAGTGAGTACCGCAAGCGACTGACGCCAGCTTCGCGGTGGGAGTCCACGTGACATATATCACATGATAAATTCATTTACTTTGGGACACCGCAATGGAGTGAAGTTCACATACTCACCCCTTGCCTCGTGCGAAAAGTGCCTCCACCTGCTCTTTAGTCCCCTTTTTTTATAAGCGAAGGCTAAAAGACAATAAAGAAAAACACAGCAAGCCCCCACAGACCAATTGACTTCGCCCATATGGCCTGTGTTTAACCCCTAGGTATTATGCCCCACCGTCACGGAAAGGCCTGAACCATGGTGGAAGACCAGTAGTTCGTGAGATTAACGTATTTAATTGAGAAACAAACTCTTCACCTTTATAATGTTAGCATCAATATAATTATGCTAAAACATGTCGCCAGAATAATGCCTCGCTCGACATTTTATACAATACAGTAAAATATCTGATATATAATGGAAGATGGTAGAGTGGCGCTAGAGGATAATGGAGTAAGAGGTTGCTTGCGTTAGTTAGCCCACATCGCGGTAACGAACTTTGTTTAGTAGCAAGGACTTACGTTTAATACTAGTAAATAACACGACTTTACTCAATCAACCTATTTTTTTATATTAATATAAATATTTTGATGGATGATTTGCGCAGTGGCAACGTAAGCGGATAGTTGCATATGTTACACCAGAAGTCGCGGGCTTGAATCCAGCCCAGGTCATGAGTTTGAGGCATCTGTATCCAGCAGTTTGTAAAGTTCACGTTTTTCCTTTTTTGTATCGGGTAGAGTAAATGAATATATTTCGTCCTTGAAGCTTATGCATTCTTCAGAATGCGCGGGATTATATAATATAATAAAGCTGAATAGTTTGTTTGTTTGTACGCGTTTATATCTGGAGTTGTTCGTCTAATTTAAAAAATGTGTCATGATAGCTACATTCATAGGGATAGTTATAGGCTATATGGTGTTACTTCCAATATTGTCCGAGTTAGGCGGGTGAATGAAATGAATGAAAAAAATATATTTGGAAGAACTTATTAATAAAAGTTTACATACACAAAGGCGGCCTTATAAGGAAATTATAATGAATTCTTTTATATGAAGAAAGGGCGCAAAACCTTATGCAATGCATAGGTTAACAAAATAAATATAATGTAATGTTACACGATGCTGCGGGGCCCTGCTGGTCACAGATAATAATATACACAACTATTTCTATTGGTGCCGCGGCCCCGACAGACGCTCTCCCGTCAGGTTGGGTCCTTCTCTCAGTGGTGCTCTCTGGACAGAGTGGTAGAGGTTTCATGATGGGTCCCCATCCCTGGATAGCTCAGCCCTCGCAATGCGCTTCCGCTCATTGCGGTCTTCGGCTCAACTGAAACATTTGACAATGTGTTTATCATATACGTGTCAGTATCTTCCATCAAAAACATGAGTAGGTATGTACGTGAAATTATTATCATATTTGGTATTCTGAATTTTTGTACTTAATATATTTGGGAGGTATGATTTTATATATTGGCGTTAACAATTTGCGCCGTTTCAGTAAAGGGCACACTTTCCACGGGTTTAGCCTTATTCATGGGTCAAGAATTCGTTCAGTACATTTTGAGAAAATATATATATCACATACTGACTGGCAGCTGGAGACTTTCTTTTAATTATATAAGATAGACTTACAACACCACGCGGTTTCACTCGTGTAACTCCGACTCTTTTGACCGTAACGCCATAACAATATTATTTCAATTTCTCTTCAGCTTAATTTAATATTAGTATATAAGGATACACACAGTTCCTGAAATTAACAAGTTCGAACAAAAATACGCATTCATTATCATTATCAGCCCTTATCGGTCTACTGTTGGACATAGGCCTCTTTCAATGAACGCCAAGACAACCGAACTCCTGCTACTCGCATCCACCCGGACCAGCTACAGCACGGAGATCGTCTTCCCACCTGTTGAACGGAATTTTTTTTTAAGTATAGGGGCCAAGAAACAATCAACGCCTTTTCACGACTACCGCCGCCCATGTACGTCCGCATAATTAGAATGCCAACGCTTTGCCCTCCTTTCCTCCTCCCCTCCAATGGGCCCCGGCAACTCACACACCACACGGAACGCGACACCGAAAATATCTCCTTACGGCCGTATCATGTGCGAGAGGTAATATTTATTTACATCTGTATTCACCAAAAGGCTCGAGTTCTCGTTTGACCCTAGCGTTAAAACCTATTAGTGTTGATGATGGTAACATCTTGTGTTCACTATTTATTATACAGTTGTAGCACACAACTGTATAATAGCGATTCGAAACCTTTCTCGATTTGTCGTTGATTTATTTTGTTCGGAAGTACTGAGCTATGAAGCGACCCAGCGGTGGCAAAACCTGAAACGCGGAGAACGTGGGTTGCAGTGTGTTCGAAGTTGTGGGTTTCACAGTGTGTGTAGAAAGTTTTAAGAATATTAACGTTGTAACAGTCCTTGAAGTCAGGTTACTTCTTATTTTAAATGTAGTCCTTAACTGATGAGTTAAGGGGCGCGGTTTTAGAAAAAAATTGTGTGTACTCTACACGTCTTAGAAGTTATAATTTTTTGGTGTAACAAGTGAAAAACTAAAATGTTGATTATAACTGACTTCAGGGTGTCGGTTTTTCGTGACGGTGCGCTCACGCATCGTACAAAATACTCTTATTGTTGTTCCCTAAAAGCACTAAAAGGATTAACTTCAAAAACTTGTCTGTATGTTTGTATGTTGAGGATATAATTTTATGTGATAACGGAGATCAATTAGATAACTAATTGATCTTCGAACAAATCATCCGATAGAGTGAAAGAGATTAGTAGTTACGCTATCTCGCTCGCAGGCTCCGCTCACTCGTAACGTTACTATGCCGTCGTAATGTTTCGTGCATGTTCCTAGCGTTACAGTACGTTACAGCTCCTACAGTAACCGACAGTCGACCATGTCTCGTCTGCTTTAATGTCGCTTACGACCCTTGCCCACCATTCATATTCTGACGATACTTGTTAGAGCAAACACTAGTCGGGTTCTGGAGTGGAAATACACAGAAATGTCTTAGCTGTAGTGTAGCGGAATCGCAACAACAATATGTTAATACGCCATTACACTTAACAAAATGAGGTTCCTAAGTCATTTGGAATTATAAATGAAGCCAAATGAAACTTATTAATTTATTGAGAATTATCCAGGGCCTAGCCTAGCCCCAGATAATTCTCGGTGCAGATTAGGAATGGATTTCTATAAGACTAGCCGACCTTGCATCACGTTATACAGCGCAGGCGTGTATCCAGACTCAAGTGGATTCTCTATTCCCTCAGTCACTTATCCCGATGGGCCGGTAGTTCGACACGACCGGAGAGATATGAGGCCTCAGCTTTCTCGGATACGGGGTGTAAAACGGCCAAATTTTTGGCTCTGAAATGACATTAAAAATTGAAAAATTGCAATAACCGAACCGAAGGTGGTGTCAAGAGTTTCCGCAACCGGCGTGTCTGCATGAAGAGAGTGATGAATGTGGAGGAGGCGAGGGAGGCAGGTAAGGATAGTGATGTATGGCATCCCGTTCTCTCTGCTTGCCCCATTAGGGAGCTGGCGTGAAGGTGCGTTGTGTTGTTTATTTTCTGTTTTTTTTTTTTACGAAGACCGATGCCCATGAACATCTTCACTATTGCTATGCCGATCGGTCTCCCTTTCAGCTCAAATATGGGCCACCGGCTACTCACAAATTTCACGAAACGTGACACAAAAGATGTATCTTTACGCCTGTATCACGGAGCGAGAGGTACCTCCCTAGTCGTGCCGGCATAATTCCGCTATAATGCAGTGTGGCACTACCTCATAAAATGTACCTCTTGTTGCAATAACACTTTGACCTGACTCATTCACGGACTCGATCACGATCTCGGCTGATATCCAGGACCACGTTGGTACAAACGATGGTGATGTTGAAGAATCTCAGGCCATCGAGTAACTCGGCGCCACACCGGTGTTCATAAGTTTGTGTGAAACTTGGACACTTAACGCAAACCCCGAAACTTATCTGTTATTGACAATGGCATAAACTGTAAAAGCCGTGCCAAGGTTGTCTTGCTGCTGAATTAGACCGGGCTGATGTTATCAGCTGTCGTGATAATTTACCGTCGAGTTTCGTGTGGCTTGTAAAAGTTTAGTAGTAGTAACACACGTTGCTGAAGAATTGGACCGGCATGACCTGGAAAATTACTGCCTCGCGCTTTTAAGGCCCGTTGGGTGGTAGATATGTGATATATATGTAGGTAGACATGCATTAACTTACAAATGCTTACAATAAATCAGTGCGCTAACGGTCATCTTGTGTTCATCTTGCGTGAAACAAATTCAAAAGTGTCGATTGCGAATTATGGATTCTTGTCGAATTTCGATCACAAGGTATAGGACTGCAATACGCTTAAGAGTAAAATAGTATAGTGGTTTATCATGAACGACACAGACACGATGAAAGATTTGCAGGGAATATAAATACGAGCACTAGCTGATGGTACATACACATTGACTTACGATCTGGCGTTGCCAAAGAAGACCTCCAAGGTGCACCATATGATGACATTTTGAATCTACTGGATGCTCGCTTCAAGCTGAAACGAGTAGGATTCGGGTAAAGGCACAATTTTTACGCGGCAGTGCAGCTTCAGCAATGTTGAAGAGGCATTGCGTGACCCAATGGACATGCTACCAGGACCGGAGAAGGAGAACCTGTTCGTGCAGGACATGTCCGGGCTCACGTTAGCCAGGGCGCGGAACTCGCGCCGCTGCTGCGGCTGCGTCACTGGCCTCCGAACTGGCGCTGTTCACGATAGTACAAAAGCAGCAAACTCGCGAAAAAAAGTGTGAATAAAGAGAAGTATAAAGTGTGCGGCTACTCAAATCATACAACAGCAGAGTGCCGATTCGTCTAATTACACATGTAAAAATTGCAATAAACAAGTATATTTGCACTGAATGTACACATCTGTGAAGTGCATACACGCGGCTGCGGGAAACGGAGGCGATTATGATGATGGTTTAGACGTTGTGTGTGGACGATGTGAACCTGCGCTTCGAGGTAGACAACGGGTCGGCAGAAACGGTTAAGTCTAAAGACACATACATGTTACAGTCTACTGAAGTGCCATTATTAAGCATTAACAAAAAAATTGTCATTTATATAAGTGACGTTATAGATTGTATAGGCGTTGGTAGAAGCTGTCGCTTCACGACCTGAGCCCGACACACACTTCAGGCCCCCTTGGGTCGGCTTGATGATGCCTGCTGGAACCAATGCCATACGCACCGCTCGTACCGGTCGAGCGATGAAGCCTTACATATATTTAGACACATTTGATAACACATAACTGACCGAATGACAAACTCACACACCCCTTACGGAAACCAGACCGGGTTCGAATGCGTAAGTTGATAGATTAGATTTGTAGAAATAAAATAATATAATAATAATAAGCTCTAATAATACATAATTCAAGAATACGGCTTTTGCTGATTTGTAGCGCAAATCAACACCCTCCTGTCAGAGGGGGGGGGTGAGGAGCCGGCCTCCTCAGATATGCCAAACATAAAAGGAGTTCAATTATATCCGTCCCACTAGTGTGGGGAGGGGGACCGTTTCTCCCCTTTCGGTCCCAAAAACAGTTACTACAGGGTACGCCCACAATCAACCCGGTACATCTCTTTCCATCTGCGGGAAAAGGTTCCCGTGACAGGGCCTGTCACCCTATCGTCTCTTTTAACCTGAAGACACAAAGTCTTCGCTAGTCAGTAGAACTATTGAGGCGGACAAGCGCCGCCAACCAGTAGTAGGTCCCTCCGAAAAAAAAAAGACTGCATAGGCAGGGCTGCGGTGACTGTCGCATGGAGCGGGCGCGCGCACGAATTTAAGTGTACGTCGTACGCATGAGTGACCCACCGCTTCTCGGCAGGGATTTTATCGAAAAATTCAAATTACAACTGTCACCAGTACCCAGCTGTGCTACTACGTACGATGTACAATCTTTACATTTGCATTATACGGCTGCCAAATAAACCCAATATCCCACCTTCTGAGTACTTACACATTTTTTTAAAACGGACGCTAGTTAGACTATGAATAGTCTAACTAGTGGATGCGACATTGCTCTGCCAGAAATATAATCCGACAGCCTTAATGTCAATGACATGCCTGAAACAAAAATAAAACGTAGAGCTACTCACCAGGTCCATGTGTTAGACTGCTCCTGCAGCGCTGAAACGATAGCACCGCACCCACTAGATCAGATTGTGTTGTCATACTGTTTAGAAACCTTTTGGGACTAACACTTGTAATCATAATTTAATAAATAATTTTGAGCTATTAGTAATTTTAGGTCATTAACATATTATAGGAATATTTTGTTAAATCATTTCTTAATTATTCTTAAGATGTAACAGATACCTGTATATCAAATATTGATCGATCCTGTATGTTCGGTAGTGCGTTGAAAAATTAGTCTGGATATGGAATTATAGTTTACACTCTATGATGACGAAGTGAAATTAATAATATACTTTAATTCAGGGACATATAATAGAACTATTTATCTACACCAATAATATAAAGCTGAAGAGTTTGAGTGTGTTTGTTTGAACGCGCTGATCTCAGGAACGTCTGGCTCGAATTGAAAAATTATTTTTGTATTATTCAGCCCATTCATCTAGGATGGCGGACTATACGCCATGACGCTCCGACTAATAAGACTGGAGTTACGCGGGTGAAACTGCGGGAGATGCTAGTAATAAAAATATTTAAATTATTTATATAATCTTATAATAGAGTACATAATTGGAAAACAATCATTTAACAAGTATTACACTGTGCACTACTTAAAAAGCAATAGAAGAACCCATTACAGTACTCAAAACTACAAGATCAGAAAATAAAAATACACAAGTAAACAATCTTATGGATACTCTAAACGGTTGTGCCTTACATTTTCATATTAACTCGTAACGTTTATCTGGATTATGCTTAACTAAATGCATCATGTGCTTTCACGTGTATTTTTTAGCGTAAAAGTGTATATATAGCCTATCCACAACACATTCACTATTAACTTGAGATTGGTGTATTCAGCCAAATAAACATACTCTTGATCTTTATAATGTTAGTTTAGATGTTTAACAACGATTGTTCGGTTGGTACATTCAACGAAGTGTTACTCAAATCGTTGACGACCTCATTTTTTCCAAACAGGCTGATCCGTTAGCGTTACGGAGAGATGATGACTCGCTGTAAATGTAAAGGGGAGTGTTCCGAGGAGTTCTCGTGTCCGGCAGCTGAATTCCACTTCCGGAAATTGCAGAAGAAGTCTGAGTTCCACCGTTACAACCTTGATGTCCCAAGGTCCACACTTGGGCTCTTCAGGGGCACTTTCTTACCGCGTACGACATCGTGGAACCAGCCGCCTCCTAAACGATACGACCAGGACCTCTTCAAGAAGAGATCCTACACCAATCTCAAAGGTCGGCACCGCGCCCGCATAACCACGGTTTACCTCCTCGTTTGCCCCTTATTCTATAAGGAAGTTACTATGTATAAACTATGTATAAAATAAAAAGGAGAAAAAAGGAAGTTACTATGTATAAACTGGCGAGTATGCGACTCAAATTCCCACGATCCAGACATAATTTAGTGCAGTGGTAATTTCTTTTATCTTATAAGAATTATTTATTACACACGTTCTATCGACAAAGTCGCAACCCTAGCATACACAAGTAAAGCATAGATATAACACGAATACAAGTTTTTCCGATTCGCCTGCTGCAGTATTTGCAGGCTCTGGCGGGCCTAAACTGTGTATTAACTTTACTTTGGCTCTCTCTTTACACGAAGTGAGAACAGCAAGATATATGAAATTTTGAAATATCATCTTCTTACAGAAAGTCTGTACATCAATACCGACCATAGTAATCATCAGATAGGTTTTATAGTGCCATTCTCTTTAATGGTCCGCCAGAAACTATCAAACTGCAAGGAACTACGCTGTCATGATTACAGTTCCACGGTGGCAACGTATGAGCGACGGGTACGTCCGTTGTGTCAGCCCAGTTCAGCTGCAATGCCGCACGGCCCTGCCACTTACAAATTGTTGGCTTGTTTAATTTCAAAACGAAATTGGAGTTTATATTTTGAGCAAAACCGGGGATCTATAGTAGTCGATGTTGTGATCAACATCTGCTCAGGCTAGAGATTTTTTTCGAACTGATGCCTGAAGCGTCGCAACAATTATGTTTGTAAACTTAAATATTTTATAAAAAAGTAAATCTGTCATCTTTGACTGTAAGACTTAATGTGCTCTGTGCTGAAGAAATGTCAGTCTTTTTCCCTTTGGCGATGGCGAGGATGGATATAATTGCGATGGCTGATGCCATCTGCCTTCGCCAAAGTACAATTAAATAGTTTTTCTTTCTCTTCCGCCAAGAACCTACATATTCGCTATTATTAAAAACACTACATTATTAAAATATATTGAATGTAAGGAATGTAGGTCAATCAACTCAATGAAGAAAAACAAACAATAATTATACATATAAAGGACCATCCTAGACACCAGATAAGACTTCGTATCCCCACTTTAAACAAAGCAATAACAAAAATTGTATTAATTCCATTGTACTATTTTACTATTTTAAGTCTGTCTCGGATTGTGAATGTGGGAAGACAAATCAAGTAAATGTATTTAAAAGTCTAACTGAACCTCCTATAGTCTATTTACCTCATGTTTTTTTTTTTCTTTTTCGGAGGGACCTACTACTGATTGGCGGCACTTGGCCAGCCCTAACAGTTCGACTGATTACGGAAGACTTTTTGTCTTCTGGTTATAGGTAGACGATAGGGGGACAGACCCCCCTCCTTTCCCGCAGATGAGAAGAAGCAAACCGGAATTTTAGTGGACATTACCCTATCGTGGTTATGTTTGTGACCGAAAAGGGGGAGCATTCCCCCTCCCCACGCTAGTGGGACGGCGCGCGCACGATGCCTTTTAATGTTACGGGACGTGTTTAAGAAAATTTGAGCTCGTCTTTCGGTTTGGCTTGTCAGAGGAGGCCCGGCCTCCTCCCCCACCCTCTGACGGGTGGGGTCGATTTGCGCTTCAAATCGGCTAAAAGCCGTGATAATGATTTAATTTTTATTTTTAGAGCTCTCCAAGGTCGCGTTATTTTATTTCTACATTTATCTAAGCTCACGTCTTACGGATTCGAACCCGGGCTCGTTTCCGTAAGCGGTGTGTGAGTTTGTCATTCTGTCAGT